>CAMOHE010039408.1:0-23095 GCA_946598075.1 Artocarpus hirsutus
GCCGCTGTATTGGATCCAAGAGTTAAATTAGTTGGTGTTGAATATTTGCTTAAGTGTATAGGGAAAAATTTAAGGGTGCATTCTGACATCATAACCATTCAAAATGTGCAAGCAAAAGTTAACAACATATTTACTGCATATAATTAAAAATATGGAGGAGGCCAAACTGTATCCCATGCACCTTTAGCAAATACTACATCTGTACCGCATAATTCTTCATGGGCAAGTATGATTAGCTACACCGGATTTGGTTTCGGTGTATCATCCACATCTTCAACATGCAGTGAATTGGAAAACTATCTAGAAACAAATTTTGTGGCATTCATTTTCAATGAGCAAGATGGTGGTCATGATTTCAATAAGTTTGATCTTTTGTCATTTTGGAGATCACAGTCAAGAACTTTTCCTGTGCTCTCTAAAATGGCTCGTGATATGCTAACCATACTAGTGTCCACAGTTGCAAGTGAGCAAGTATTTAGTTGCAGTGGTAGAGTACTTGATGAACGGCGTGCACGTATGAGTGACGATATTCTGGAAGCAGTAATGTGCGTCAAAGATTGGGAGGATGCTTGCAGAAGAAGCCAAGAAGTTCAAGATGATTGGGTTGATGACTTTGAAAATTTAGACATTTTTGATATTTCCACTGGGAGTAATACGTTATAATTAATTACGAACAATATTTTTTATGTTTTTTATGTTTTTTTTTTGTTTTTAGTAATTTTGTAAACATCTTATGTATAATTATCCCGATTGTACTCTTTTTTTCTTACCAAGGTTTTGTCGCACTAGATTTTCTTTGGAAAGGTTTTTAATTAGGCAATCATAAATAAAATATCCCTTTTTATATTTCCCTTGGCTATTCAAACTTTTATATTTGTTAACTTGTTTAAAAATTAAAAATTAAAAATTAAAAATTACATACTTAGATGGGTTGGCCCATTTAAACCCATGATGGGCTGGCCCATTTAAGGCTCACGGCACGGTCCGACATGGCCCACAGCACAACCCATGTAAAATTGGCCCACGGGCCAGGCCAAGATAATTTTAATATGGGCCGGCCCGGCCCGGCCTACCAAAATCGTGGGCCTGCCCGGCCCGGCCCCCAGCCCTTCTGGGCCTAAAGAAAACGGACCAAGCCGGCCCGTTCTTGCAACACTATGTGCCCTTTTTTTTCCTTCTCTATTTCCTTTTCTTTTTTCTTTTTGGGTTTTGCATTTTCTAGTGATCTTTCCTTTTCAAACTCGGGATCGTCTCTCTCTCCTTCCTCGTTTCTCGTTGGCCAATGGCTATACTACGTGGAGCTCAAGAAAGACATGTTGTTCCCGTGGCCAATGGAGTAGACTGTACCTTAGTTACTTCTTTTTCTGTTTCTTTTTTTTTTCTTGAATAGTTCATATTTTTCTCCTTTTTTTTCTTTTTCTTTTTTCTTTTTTCTTTTCCTTTCTTTTCTTTTACCGTGTGTTTGGCAATGGTTCCCACTATATAGTTTCCACCACAAACTCAATTATGAACAGTGTAAAATTCTCACATGCTACAGTAACAATAAAAAAATTGCTACAGTGTAAAGCTCTCATATGCTACAGTAAAAGTGGTTCCCGCCACCCTTCCAAACACCCTTTTAATCTCGTTGAACTTGAAACATGCGCGGAGTGCATGTGTATTTAATATGCTACGTTTTGCAAAGATGTCCTTTTTTATTGTTATTTTCTTAAAAGTTCAATTGATTAAAAATTTGAAAGAAAAAAGTTTCTGATGAAGCGCGAGGGACAGAAAATATTTGCGCGGCATATATGAAAAAATATATATATTTGGGAGAGTTGCGAAAAAAATGATGAGGCAGTCACACATTTGAAAATAAATTACTTTAGGGGCCTAATTAAAAAAATTCTATTAGGGCCAAAAGAAGTTAACTAGAAAATGTTCATGTAATTGCACATTTTAGATAGGTTATCTAATAAGAGTATATTAAGGACGAAAGTTTAGTAAGGCACATTTTTAAGACAAAATCATAAAAGGAAAACAAAAAATGAGTGGATAAAAATACATGTTTCAATCAAAATATACACGTTGGTTAAATAGATGTGTATGCGTGCACAAAAAATGTTTGAGTAGGCACTTATGATGAGAGAAATTATTTCAATATGGCTAAATTTTGGAATAGGGTGTATAGAATGAATAGTAGTAAAGAGTGCTACCAAGAAACAGGAGCGTTCCTTCTAAAATTGCAAGCCTAAGCCTCTAGGAGGCTAGGCCTTAAAAGTGTTGCTATCATGAACAAAGCGTTCCTTCTAAAATTGGCCTGGAATTATAAACACAAAGACATGCCCAGGACAAGGATTTGGAAGGCCAAATATGGTCAATAGTGAGGTAATGACCCGACTTAATCATCGTCTCCTATCTAGAAAGCTATGCTACCTTTCATTCAGAATTGAAAGACTACACTAGTTGGGTTATTTGGGACGGTTCGATAGTGGATTTTTGGAAGGACTCCTGGGTGTAGGAGATTTTTCCTCAAGTGGAACTTGCTACGGGTACTGTCCCTCATCACCTACTGAATGCAAAAAGTGAAGGATTTTTATTCTCTAGATGGCACCTAGAGGTGGGATATGTTCGAGAACTTTCTCACTTTTGAGATATGCAGTCGCATATTGGCTATCCCCCCTCCCTCGAATATGGCCTTGAATGGTCCTAACTCCTTATTTTAGAAATTCTCTTCAGATGGGCTGTTTAATGTTAAGACAGCTTACACCATACTTGCAAGACATAATGATGAAACGAGTGAGGTAATTTGGCCTTGCATATGGAATTGTCAAGTCCCTCACTGAATTAATCATTTTATGTGGATTTTAGCAAAAGATAGACTTCTTTCGAAGTCTCAGAAAGCCAAATATGGCCTGGGGAATGATCCTAATTGCTCTTGATGCTGCAACATTGAAGAAAACGAAATGCATATTCTTCGTGATTGCCCAAAGGCATTATAGTTCTAAAATTCTCTTGTCCCCAGTACCTAGTCCTAGTTTTCATTTTAGATAAAAACAATTGGCTGGCCAGGAATTTATCGCTGAAACTCAAATATTTTGATAGAGGGAAATGGAGCACTGTGTATGCTTGTTGCATGTACTTTTTGTGGATATGGAAGAACAATGAACATCACTATGGAGAGTTTGTTCGTCCCATGAGGAAGCTAGATTTGTTAAAACTTACTCTTCCCATTTTGCTTCGACTTGGCTAGAGACCAGAGAAAAAATCAACCTTAGGCCAATGATGGTTAACTATGTGAGATGGCATGTTATGCCTCGGAGTACGAAAGGTGACGTGGCAGATTAATTAAGTTAATTAAATAAAAATTTAAGTAAAACATGAGTTTTAGAATAGGTATTAATTATAAAAATGTGATAATTTTAAAAACCATTTTAAAGCAAGCAATTATAATATTTAAACAGATAAGAATAATAAAATAAACGGTAAGGAAATGATGATTAAGAACTAACGAGAAAAAAGAATAGGTCTCACTGACCCACATCTTGTGCACACACACAGTACTGACAATATATTATTACAACCACAGTCCAAATAAAGAGAAAGAGTTAGAAAATCACATGTCTTGATTTATATAATTCAAATAACCTACTTAGTTCCTCTATCGCCCGTGTGTTCAGTCTGTGGACTCCTCTTCAAACCTAAACTGAAATTCACTTAGAGGGGAAATGTTTTAAAACAAATAAAATATGAGCGAAAGGCTCAGTAGGATAATATATATATATATATATTTTTTAAAAACATTTAATTTTAAAAAAAAAAAGAAATTTCATTAATCAAGTAAATATTTAGAGAATGAACTTGAATGAGTAAATAGATAAATAAATAAATAAGAAAACGTATGAATAAGAATCCAATAAAGACTTATCTTACCAAAACAATTTTATAGGTCGACCAGAAAGAATAACATTTTCTTTTCTTGGGCAAACTATATGTAAATCACCATCGTAGTGGCCCAGTTGGGTTTCGAAACCTATCCCCAAGGTCGCCCTCTACACGACCCGATCTTTAATATGGCATCATGCCCATATATGTATTCTCTATAATTATTAGAAATCTCTTTTTACTAGATATTCTCATTTACATTCATTATGAGGTTTATTATTAAAATCACCTCAAACTACTGATTATAAAAACAGTCAATGAAACCCTTTCTCAAACTATCATTGAAAATATTTTAATGAAAATCCTTTTTAGGCCAAAATCATTTTCAAAACTAGGTTGCCAAAGGAAAGGGGTAAAAGTCCTACCTCGATTCTCGTGTCGATGTCTCACATCAAAATTTCAGTCTGCTATGCGTTAGCTTCGCGGATCCATGCACAACCTTAAATAAAAACTAGGTCTATCAATATCTAGCTTAAGATACTTTATGTTACTAGATCATCTAATGGTGTCTTATTATGCCATTTAAGTTTATAAGATCATTTTACAAAATCAGAATCTTAATCGGAGTTCAAAACGGTGAAAAGGGATGAAAGATCACAAAATTTCACTATGCCTAGTCGGCCTGCGGGTCGCCCTAGTTCGGCCGGCCGAACTGTTGGAAAGCGGCTTGCCAAAAAGCCAGGTCCGGTCGGTCAAACTTTTTAAGGTTTGGCTAGCCGGTCGTATGAATCCGACCTGCCGAACTTATGAATTCGGCTTGCCGATCTGGAAAAATTTTAGAATTTTTCAAGCACGGGATTTTGGCCTCCCAAACCCAAATATTCAATTTCAACCCGTTTTCTCACATCCTAGGCATGAATAATGATCATAATTGATAGAAAAACATAGTAAATTACTTTTTTATTCATTAAAACAAGATTTAAACAAAAATTTTTAAAAAATCCAAAAATGAGGAAAATTAGAGAAAAATAAAAAATCTTGATTCAAATCCATTTTTGATCAAACAAAGCTTAAATCCTAGTTATTCTAAGTTACTCTAACCTAGATTGAAGGTTTTCTAAGCTTAGAAAAGCTTAAATTTCAAAATTACTAAGAAATTTGAAAAATTGAAAAAGTTTTGAAATTTAGAAACTAGCCTTGAATCAAAGCTTTAAATGGTGTTTGTGGTCGTCCAATCGAGTTCCCGAGCTTCCAATCTTTTGAATACCGAAGCTTGGGCATGATTTTTGGAGAAAAATTTGAAAGAAAGGGGGAGATAGAGAGAGACCGTGAGAGAGAGAAAATGAGGGACGAGAGAATGAGAGAGTGAGGGAGCTGAGAGTGAGTGAGAGAAAGAGTGGGAGAGAGATAAATAGAGGGAAGGGGAGAGCATACCGGGAAGGAGAAACTATATCCCGTACATGGTTTTCCTAAATGAGACTTGTTGGTCATTTGGTAAATTGTTTTGTTTTCAATATTTAAAATAACAATTAAAATAATTAAAAGTAATTAAAATCATTAAAATAATCAAAAAATAACGTAAATTTAGAAATTTCTGTAAATGGTCAAATTAAGTTTAAAATACTTGTTATGGCACACTAACCCATTATTTTACATTCTAATCACACTTAATTAATTTCGGGGCATTACATGGCACCCTTCGGATGGTGACACCATCAAGCTCAATGTTGATGGTTCCTGTAAGGGATGGCCTGGAACTATAGGTGCCAGCGGGTTGTTGAGGGACAGTAGAGGCATTTGTTTGGAGGGGTTTTCTAAGCTGGTAGGCTTTGGAACAGCCATAGAAGCCGAAGCTTGGGCGCTTGTCATAGGATTGGAGCTTGCATGGGCATATGGTTTCAAAAAGATCGAAGTTGAATTGGATTCTCTCACATGCATTCAGCTCATCCGCTCCTTCTCTAGCGTTAGAGGGAGACTTACTAGATTGTTGGCAAACATTCGAAATTGGTTGGAGAAGGATTGGACTATATCTACTTCGCACATCTACAGAGAGGATAATTGAGCTACTGATTGGCTTGCAAGCTCAGCTGTCACTTGTGGAACACCTACATCTTTTGCTAGCGATCTTCCACCTGATCTGTGTAGAATTCTAAAGGAAGAAACATTCGGGGTCTTCACCCCACAATTGTGTTGTTGCTAGTCTTTGTGACTCATTTTTGTGTTTTTCTTTTTGGGTCTATTGACCCCGTTCAACCAAAAGAAAAAAAAAAAGTGTGCTACCGAGAAGGGTAAAACAAATTAAAACAAGAAGAAGAAGAAGAAGAAGAAGAAGAAGAAGGATGAAGCGTTTCCGACTGTGTCAAAACTACAAAAACAACAGATTCGTTGAATAAAAGTTGGAAAACTACTTTGGGGAACATATAAGTTGTAAAAAGATACATACATAAGCACATTTGACAGAAAAAACATATAAAGTGATGAGGCGTTTCCGACTCGTGTCAAAACTACAAAAACAACAAATTCATTGAAAAAAAGGTGGAAAACTAC
The DNA here is from genome assembly GCA_946598075.1 of Artocarpus hirsutus. Taxonomy (NCBI): domain Eukaryota; kingdom Viridiplantae; phylum Streptophyta; class Magnoliopsida; order Rosales; family Moraceae; genus Artocarpus; species Artocarpus hirsutus. The sequence goes on from CAMOHE010039408.1 coordinate 6,412, forward strand.
TTTGGGGAACATATAAGTAGTAAAAAGATATATACATAAGCACATTTGACAGAAAAAACATATAAAGTGTAAAAAAAAAATACCTAAGTGGGTAAAAAGCGGAAAAATACTTAAAGGATACATGACAGAAGTGAAAGGATATTCATATGGGCATATTTGCCCAAAAAAAAATCTTAATAGGCAGTTTCCATAAGAAAAATACTTGAAAGCCCATTTTTGCAAAGGAAAAGGAAAAGATGAAAGAAAATCTAAATAAAAATGCAAAAAACAGAAAAGTAAAAAAGCAAAGACCCAAAAAAAAAAAAATGGACGAACTGCTTGGTCATTTTGGAAAATCATTTAAAAACGGATTCTCTTCAATATGCATGTTAAAGATAATTTATTGGGTACAAATGTACAAAAATGTAATCGAGGGTTTGAAAAGAAAATATAGCTTAAAATATATATGAAAAAGAACTTATTCCAATAGTTTTAGGAAAAAGAGGAAAAATATAAAGCCTTATGATAGTATTTTTAAAATAAGTAAAAATAATTTTGTTTTAAAAAATAAAATTTTTTAAAAATTATATTAAAAATATTTTTAAAACTTTTATCTCAAAAAATATGCAACAATATTTTCAAAAATCCATGAAACAAAACCAAACGGGCCACAGGAACCACTTCTCACTCGGTAAAGATGGTGCGTTAAAATTAAAAAATTAAAAATTAAAGATAAGATAAAGAACGTGATGCCCCCGCCTAGCGTACCTTGTTTAAAGTATGTGCAGTGCGCATCGATCGCCTTTACTTTACCCAACAGACGTCAGTACGGCAGATTTTTAAATCATAGATTGTGTCCTAAGCTTTGTTGGACGGCAGATTCTAAAACTGATGGATTCCATCATGAGCTCAATTAAAAATTTGGGTTAAAAGATATTTTAGCAAAGTCAATTTTAATTATAACTTTTAGTTGTTATATTATTTATTATATTGATTAAAAAATAAATTATAGTGTAAAGTTTTTAAATGTTATAATTTTCAGTTCAAAAATTTCAATTCTAATTATATTTCTTAAACACCCTATAAAATATCAAGGGTGAAGTTTTAGACATTCTAAAATAAGATTAACAATTTCATTCAAGTTCCATGTGTGAGAGTAGCCCCAAAGTTAATAACTTTTGTAACAGCTAAAATCATTTCTTTTATCATCTAAGAGAGGCTAATATGGTGTTTGGCAAGTATTGTTAGAATCAACTTTTTAGTTTAAAACATTGTAGCATGTAAAAGCTTTACATTGTAGTAATTTTTTGCTTTTTACTGTAGCATCTAGGAACTTTACAATATTTGGTAACTAAAAAGTTGGTTTTAATCATACTAAACACTTTATAAATTTTGATTCATGTGCGACAAATTATTAGTTTTCTCTTTAAGTTTCTTTTTGATTTTACCTCATCCTTTTTAGATACTCCTGAAGCATTTTCTAGGGAGCTTTGTATTTTAGGGTTATCTTTGTTTATTTGTATTTTTGAAAGTCAAATTTGATCAAAATTATATATATATATATATATATATGTAACATCTTATATATCTAACAGTTCAAAACATGACTTATTAGTATTGCATAATTTCATACTTCACCAGAAAAAATAAAGGTTGATAAGGACAATTGTCCCTCTTTTCTTCATCCATCTATATATCTCACATGAATAATCATCGTAATCAAAGCATTAAAAAAAAGGACGATTAGCAAAAAAAGGAAAAAAAAAAAGACAATTCTGATTCCTTAGTGCAATTTATTGTTTGATTACGTGATTGTACTAGATCTAACTCATTTAAGAGGGAGAAATTTTGAAGGCGAGAATACTCACTATTCTTATTTTTGCATTAATTTTCTTGAGGAGATTACTCCACGTGTTTTTTTTTTTTCAATTTTTTGATCAATCTTAAGCGAATGATTAATATAATTGTGTGATTATATAATTTTTTGATCTCGTTTATTATACGGAAAAGATATTAATGTATTACATAATGGATAATTTTATAGGGTTCCACAGTAACTAATTCTATTAGTTGCTAATGAACTCTAATAAATCTCCACATGCTACTCTGTTCATGTTTGGTGTTTATAATTTGAACTAGTTGAAAGTACCTGCTGTTTGTGTGCTGACGGAGGCAGGGAGGGTGGAGGAGACCATGGGTTTTTAATTTTTAGTGGGTGTTTGAAAGAGTGGCGGGAACCAATGGTGAAAACCACTTTTACTGTAGTATGTGAGAACTTTTTACTGCAGCAGGTTTTTTTATTGTTACTGTAGCATGTAAGAACTTTTTACTGTTCATAATTGAGATTGTGGTGGGAACCACAATTGCCAAACAGCTCTTCACTTTTATATATAGTAATTTTAATTTTAATATAATAAATATGTGTATAAACTAAACTTTACCTCTTAAATTAATAGTTTTATATATATTAGTATAATCTTGATTAAGAAAAATTTATTCCCTACTAATAAATCCTGGCTGGTCTGTTTGTTCCATCTGCAGTGACGGACCTGTGGAAAGATGCCCGTTCTGAAAAAATCAAATCTTCTGCATTTTCTTGTCCTAATTGGCGCTCCAACTAAATTTCCTTATCTTTTTTATTTTTCCATTTTCTTCCGCTTTTCAAATCCTATCATTCTCAAAAATGTATACACATCAGCACACTTTAAACTGACGGTTTTTGACTTTTCAATGTGATATGAAATTGATTTAAGCGTTGTTTTCGGTTTCTCTTTGTTTCTTCATAGACTTCATGTTTATTTAAATTTTTCTGGTTCGTCTTCAGATTTTTACAGTCGTAGTATCCTCTTCTATTATATTTTTATTCTAATTTTTTTACTCCTTTGCTCTTATCTCTCTTCTTTTTTTCGCATCTTGCAAACAAGCAATTCTTTAATCACCATTCTACTATATATGATGTTCTTCAATTATCGACTTCAACAGCCAACAATTTACATATCGAGTTTTGTAAGTTATGTTTACTTATAGAGGTTTATCACGAACTTTTTTTCTTTCCTTGAAGATGAATTTTTACTTTTAGGTCTGTGTTTTTTTTTTTTTTATTAATCACAATTTTGTTTTTTAGATTCTCAAAAGGGTTTTACCTGTTTTCTAGCAAAATGAAAATGTTTTATGTCTTTTAAATGAAAGAGTTTTATGTATTTTTCATCATCTTTATTTAGTATTCGTGGTTAGATGATTTTTATCTTTACAAGCCTTACTGAAATCAAATCCTTATATCATTATCCGTTTGTTATATTTTCTTTTAAATGTGATGATCAAATGATGATAAAAAAGAATCAAATAATGTAAATAAAAAAGTGGGACGATCAAAGAAGGGAAAAGAGAGAGAGAGGAGAGAGAGAGAGAGAGAAACTCACAGCACTCATTAAAGGGGGCGTGAAGACGTTCGTTGTAACTGTCAGTGGGAGCAAAATGTTCTTTATAATAAGATATGACATGACATAAAATGATATGATATAAATAGATAATAGATAGATGAAAAAATTAGAAGAAAAAAATTAACAAAACACGTCTTAAAATGCATACAAGGTTAAAAACAACGTGAAAAAGAAATAGAGAGAGAGGTTATAAAGTTATATAAAAACATTATAAAGAAAGAAAAAGGAAAAAAAAGAATGAAGAAAGAAAAATAGATTAAAAAAAGAAGAAGAATGTGTGCATGTGTAAAGGAGTGACGGGACATGCCTAGAAGTTTGATCAAGACATGCATTTTCAGTTTTATATAAATATATAATAGATAGATAAGAAATTAAGGTAATTCAAATTTAGTGCTATTGTATATTACTATCTCTCTTTTTATAGGTAATTTATAATCTGCCTTTGTAAATAGATTGATTTTCTTGTAGCGTAGATACAAATAGCTTTAACGGTCACGACTTAGCTTAGATGGTAAGTAAGATGGTAACTAAGAAATAATTAATACTAAATTTTGAATTTTTAAGTCCTTATCATAAAAATAAAATAATTAAAAAGGAAAATGAAATTTCCCTCAAAAAAGGAAACTAGAATCAAGCTGTCTGTGAAAAGAAAATGGATCATGGACATTAGGGTTTTGATTTGTGCATGTAGCATAAACACAATAAATGAAATGAATGGAATGTGCATGACTAACTTAAGCGTTTTTCTCAAATTAACAATAACATTGCTAACAAATAATAATAATTTGGGTAAAAAGTAATAAATTTTGAAAGGATTGAGAGATGCCAAATCACTATTTTTTTTTAAATAAAGACAATATAATTCAGCCAATGAAAATAAATGTTCCAGTCGTAGACCTTTTAAAAATTAATTTCTTATAATAAATAAAACAATTAAACTATTGTTTCTATTGAAGAATGTTGAGATTTTTAAGTATACTTTTTTCTATTTGACGTGCATGTAACTTGGTGGGTGAGACAAAATCTAGCTAAACAGAAAATATATATATTCAGCTCTTTCGAAACAATTCTGCTTGTATCCCAGGTTCTTCTCATAAATAAAATAATTTGCCTATTATCAATGTCAATTTTCACGCACCAAAAAAAATTTTAAACCTAGCCCTTAAAAGCTATAGTTTTGGTTAGAAACCATACAAAATTACACGAAAAGGGTACTACTAGAAACTTGAAACACACACACATATGAGAAAAACATAATGTCCTTTTAATTAAAAAAATGTAAGTTATTAAAAGTAGAAGTTACCATTTCTTCTTCAATTAGAAAAGATGATTTATTAAAAATCTAAAGTAGCATTCCTTTTCACTTTCTCATATGATAGATTACTTCGGTCACTAGCATAGGGTACCAAAGCGTAACCTAGAAGGTTCCAAAGTGGGAACTTATTGGGTTCCAACATATTTTCTTTGAAATAAAGAGATACCAACTGAAAAGTTGTGGCAAATCTTTCATGGGCGATGATCTTCAATGATCTTTTATCGATTTTCAATGGAACTTTATTGATCTTTGCATCGAGAAGTTGGCGCCATCATCATGGAAAACACATGAAGAATGTCGTCGTTGTGCATCATAGATGACTCCAAGCCATGAACTGAGAAGGCTCTGTTGAAGGTTGCGAAGGAGAAGAGGAGGAATGGAAATAGTTCGCTTCTTGATTCATTTAACCTGTCGCCACTACCGCTAGGGCAGAGGAGGGGGCATTTTAGAGAGAGAATGACAGAGAGGGGAGAGAGATAATGGAGGACGACGAGAAGAGAGAGTATAGAGCAAAGGAGAGAGATGGGGGTTTGAGGAGAGAGATTAGACATAGGTTAGTTAATTAAGGAGTCATGGAGAAATGGGCAAAATAGTAAATGTAAAATTAGTTTTTAAAAAATAAAGAAAAAATGACACAACTTTGTTGACGTGGTAGGGCCATTCGATTGGACTTCATGTACGCCGATCTACCAGCTCGTCCAAGTTGGTTGTGGTGTCACTTCTTCAAAGCACCAGATGCCAAATATTCCATAACAAGCAAAATATGTACAAATAATTCAACACGTTTAATTTGAACTAATTCACAAAATTAATTTGATCAATAAACAAGCATGGATTATTGCAATCCTATCAATCAATCATAGAATTAATAAAAGTTACCAATTTGTAAGACAAACATGTATCGTTATAGGAAAATATGTGAGCTAACAAAGGAGACTCCATGGACATATATAGATTAAGCTCCTATAATTATAAAGTGACATGTCCTCGATACGCTTATTTTATAATTATCAACTCTATACCTATTCCAATAAAAGCTTATAGCTATACTCTCGAACTATATACAAATTACAAAACTTTAATAAGTTTTTCATCCATGACATATCATAATATGCAACACCCTAAGACATCTATAATCATCTGAAAGATAAATTCTGTTTTATCTTGTCGATTATATTTATCTTATATTTTATTATCTTATCATTAGAATACTTACTATTTATAACCAATACAAATAGTAAACTATTCAGTTACATAAATGTATCCAAAAGACTAAGCTCTCTACTTTTCAAATTATAAGACAATGCACATAAGAGGACATCACTCAATCAAAAAGCTATATATTCTATATCTATGAATAACGAGTTCACATCATTCAAGAGTTATGTCTCTAGCATACTAGTATGCATACCTTTATTTAATTTAGGATGTCACTTTTTGCTACATCAAAAGACACAAGTCAATAATATAGATTCGTTAATCAATTTTAGGATTAAGATGTAGCATGTATGATTGTCTAAAGTGAATTGATTTATTGAAATAGAATTATTAACTAAATCAATTCATCTTTAGTCCCATTTAATATATCGTCACAATGACAATATATCAATATCTCTACTCGTAGAGACCCACTTGATGACCAAGACAAGTCATCTCAAGTTAAGGATATAGACAACATAACAATTTTAACATAAATAAAGCACCTAATTTTATTCTTTCAATTATGGATCTTTTATATTTAGATCTTCACCTTAAGATTCATGTCTTCCATATAATTTGTCTATCATATGCACGATTTTAAAGGTTTGAATTGGCGGTCTTAGACTTTTGTTTCCTTATCATACATTCAACACAAATGAATATAAATAAGACATAATTGATATATGACATAATTAATAAATTCTTTATTGATGAAATGTCTCAAAAATAGTAATATTATTTAATCCTTAAGGCATTAAGTCTAACAATAATGAATACTAGTTCCTAGAGGAGTTAAGAGGATACAAGAGAGTATTAAATAAGTATAGAGGAATTCCTATGAATTCCTAACAATTTTAGACCTCAATACCTTCTGATACATGCAAAAATAAGTCAAAAGTTTGATTTTTTTAACCCATCGTATAATGGCTATAATTATGGCCATTTGAATAATACCAGCCAATCATTGAATGACTTCTAGCTGATTGGTGGGTTACTAAGCCTAGTACAAGCTCCAGAGTCAGTACATAGCATTCCTTTGTTTAACTTTTGATCTTTAATCTGTTTTTCAAACAAGTTGGTTTTAGTATAATTAAATTAAGACCAAATTTTTTGTCAATACCATTTTATCACTTAAGAAAGTCTTGGTAAACCTATTTATCCATTTTTGCAAAAAAGTATGTAATTCTAAAAGATTTGTGTGCATGGAGCCAAATTTAAGACAAACTTTAAAGAAACGCTCACAAAATTAATACAAAAGTAAATAGGGACCCTTCAATTAAAAAAAAGTAAGTATGAATTTTCAATCTATAAGAACTAGTCTTATGATCCTTCTTATCTTTAAGCTCTTATACATTTTACACTTTATATTCTAAGAACATAATCAAACATTCAAACTTGTTCTTCTCGAATCTTGAGTTAACATTTGTAACTATTTTAACTTAATCAAAACCTTAAGATTAGTTGTTAGGAATCTTGCAATTAATTTTTTTATTATCATCAAAATCATCATTGACTAAACTTTAGGGCTAACACTTCTATTAGTGAAGCATTAGTTTTTTAACGGTTTTAATCATGTGTGGGTCGTGCTACTAGTTGGTAAGAGACAATATAGAAAGTACCACCAAAAAAAGATACAAGATAGGAGGTTGTTAGACATGGGACCCTAAAGAGTAAAATGTTGTAATATGTTTTTGGAGACATTTTATCAATAAAGAGTTTATTTATTTATCATATACCAAATGTTGTCCTCTTTATATTTATTTTTGTTGAATGTATGACAAGTAAATAAAAGTTTGAGACTGTCAGTATAAACTTTTAAGAATCGTGCATTTGATAGGCAATTATGCTAAAAACATGAATCTTGAAAGTGATAGTCTAAATCATAAGATCTGCAATCGAGGGAATAAAGTTGGGTGCTTTATTTATGCTAAGATTGTTATATTGTCTACATCCCTAACGGAAGATGGCTTGTCTTGGTTATTGAAGTAGGACTCAAGTAGAAACATTGGTGTATTGTCAAAGATGAATGTATTGGATCGAGATACAAAGTTGAATTAATTTAGTTAATAATTCTATTTGAGCAAATCAATTCACTTTAGACAATCATATATATTGTGTCTTAATCTTGAAATGACTAATGGGCCCGTTATCTTGACTTATGTCTTTTGATGTAGCAAAGAGTGACATCCTGACTTAACGATGGTATGCATACTGGTATATTGAAGGCATGAATCTTGGTTAAAGTTGACTCGTTATTCATAGATTTGAATATCATAGCTCTTTTTGTAAAATTAATAATATTTTCTTATATGCATTATTTTGTAATTAGAAGACTAAAGCGCTCAACCATTTAGATACATAGGTGTAACCGAATGGTATGTTATCTATGGATGGTAAGTATTTCAATGATATGATAATGAAACGTAGGATAAAAATAATCAGGAAGACAAAATAAAATTTATCCTTAAGCTGATTATAAATATCCTATAGGGATATAACACATTATGATATATCAAAGACGATTAGTTTATTGAAACTTCATAATTTTATATAGTTCGAGAGTAGAGCTCTAAGCTTTTAGTAGAATATCGTTAGAGTGAAATATTATATTTTATAATTATATGAGCTTAAACTATATATGTCCATTAGGTCCTCTTTGCTAGCTCATAATAAATCCAGCAATGATGCGGCATGTTTTTCCTACGTATTGGTGACTTATGTTAAATTATTAGATTGGCTGAAATTTGATAAGATCGGATTTAATAATTCACGTTAGTTTATAGATTGAATTAATTTTGAAAATTAATTCAAGATAAACATGTTGAATTATTTTGATAATATTTTATTTTCTATGGGATTTTCTGTATATGATTGTTTTAATAAGATAATTTCTCTATTGGATTATTTGAATTAAAACTGAAGCTCTATTTAAGATTCTCGGGTGAAAAATAAGTTATTCTCAAGATACAAGATTATTGTAAGTTTGGCAGGCTAATGGGAAACTTTGGCTTGTCGATAGAGTAAGTTCGGCAGGCCGATCTCTTAGATCAGCCTAAAGATCATGCGATAATCTATATACTCATTTTTGACACGTTTTTCATTATAAGTTGATTCAAACTCAAATTTTGAGGCCTAATCTGAAAATGATTAACCCTAGGTTCGAGTACTATAAATTGGGAGTGAGTTTTCATTGTTATTCAGATCACTTGAGAAGCTAAGAGTAAGTACTCGAGTTTGAAAAACTCTAAAACTCTTTGAAAGCTATTGTTCAACATCAAGAACCTTAGTTCTAGGTATTCTCAAGTAGTTGAAAGGAGAGTCATAGCAGGAAAAGCTATACAACGTGCGACCACTTGCACTTTGATCTTGGATAAAGAAAAGGAAAGAAGACCAGCTGGGTAAGACTTTTTCTGAACATTTTTCTCTATATGAATTCGAGGCCACTTTGGTATACAAAAGAGGTTAGTAAGATCTTTCATTAATATATGTATTTAGTATGTTAAACTTGTGTTTTAGAAAATACTCTAATTTAAAATTTCGTTGCGTACTGTTTTTCTACAGAGGTCTATAGTGATGCCAAGGTTTACAAAAAAAAAAAAAAGAAGGTGACATTTAGGATTTTTTATTTAGAAAAGATTATAGGCTCTTCATTCCAATTTTCTATTTGTTTTTATTTTGGAGATCTTCTATCTAATATTAAATAATTTATTTTTTCTTTCCCTGGCTGTTAAGTTGACCATGTTCTAAGAATTAATAATTTTGCAACCCACGAATTAGCTAAGCATGGTTTTAGGCTAGAAAGAGATAGGATTAATTGTAAAAATTTCCTTTAAATTATAACCTTGTAGCATTGTACCCTTGAACATCAAAACGTAACATCTATTCTCCCTGAAGTATAAATTGTTAACAAAAATGATCATTCTGTTAGAATTTTAATAGAAAGTTGACCATGATTATAAAGATAGGGGTGTTTAGGTAATCCTAGTTATAAAAATAACCATAAAAATTAAAACTATAATAAAAGTATTTTTTTATTAAGGATTAAAAACAAAAGAAATCAATTAAAACCATTATGTTATAGTAATCCTTCTTTTTGGTATACCAAAATTTTCTTCAAATTTTTATTTTTTTACATTCAAAAAGTATTTTAAATTTTTAAAATTTATATATATTAGTGAAATGAAAAAGAATATAATATAAACATATTCTATATAACAAAAAATGTAACATAAAAATTTCCCAAAAAACTCTGATAGTATTAATAAAATTCTTTTATATTTTTAAATTTTTTATTAGTATTTGTACCTTTTAAAATTTTAAAATACTTTTTGAGTGTGAAAATAAAATTTTAAAGAAAATTTCGATGTATCAAAAAAAGAGAGATTTGAATAGTAGTACGTTTTTAATTTTTTTTTGTTTTTAATTATCAATAAAGACTATTTTTATTATTGTTTTAAGTTTTTGTGCTATATCCCTAATTTTAAAATTATTTGCCAATTTTTTTTGTTAAAGTTCTATTATAAGCACTATTTTTGTTAATAGTTCATACTTTAAGAAGAACAGTTGTTATGTTTTGAAGTTCGGAGGACAAAGTTTTACAAAGGCTATAATTTACAGAAAATTTTTTGTAATTAATCTAAAGAGATATGATGTGGTTGGAAGATGTTCCACTACAAATTATATCAAATGTATTGAACGAATATTTCTTCTTATATATTGCAGATACGATTTTTATGAAGTTAAGTGGCAAGGCAACGAGACAGCGACTTAAAGCAGTAACTTCAGCTTCTTTAAACGAAAATCTTCCCATGCATTTAGAAGACAAAGCAACCATAACAAACCCCTCATTGTCTCTGATCAATGCTGAAATTCTAACAAAATTTCTATCTAGAGAGATTTATGCATCAACATTCATTTTATGTTATCCAATAGGAGGGAGAGCCCAAGTCTTGCGAGAACCCAATAATGGATCTCGACTCCTTATTGACTGCTATGTAGTTAGTCTCTTGAAAATCCTTCAAGAATTAAGATGCCCAGGAAGCAAATGTGACTGACTCGCCGAGTAGGCAGCATCTAAAGATCAGACCAGGAAGGATTCGCATTTTTTTAATCTTTAAAAATTTTAGTCTATATTCTTGGAGTTTATTATATCTTTAATATAAATATAAAAAGAGAATGAGTTTCACTTTGGTATTTTTAAGATACTCAAAATATTAAAATGTTTCATAATTTTTTTTTAATGTTATCTTTTTCACAATAAAAAAGGATTTTTTTGACTTTTAGACCTTCAAAATATTTTTTTTTTTTACTTCCAAAATTTTTTTTTATTTTTTTTTAATTCAAATACTTATAAGGTGTTTGGGATAGTGGTAAGAACTGTTGGTTAAAACTGTTTTTACTATAACAGATGAAAGCTTTACACTATAATAATTTTTTTTATTGTTATTGTAACATATAAAAGCTTTTATCAGTAAAAAAAAAATGATGTAAATTATTTCTGTCAAACCGAAGTTAATTCTGGTGCTTTAAGCGCTGGTTACGCTTTTGGAGGTGGTCACGCGATTGGAACCCTTTAAAAATATTTGTCTACAGAGTAAATATTGAAGTAGTAAATTATTATAAGCTTAGACGGAAGTGAGGCAAAAGACGATTTGTTTATATTATCATTCCTGAAATCACCTCCGTCCATTCTACGGCGAATTTGCCCCATCAACGGCATCGGGACCCCCATCGCCCCATTTTCACCTTTTCTTCTGCTCAATCGACAAGCCATGGCTCTTCGTCAATCGTTGCACGGCGTTTCAAGGTACTCAAGTTCAAAAAAAAGTGCTCAAGTTCAAGCAGATCAACCTCTGCTTCTGGAAATGCCTTCGTGCTCCTGTTATCTTTCGCTGGTTTCAGTGTCGGATTTAATCTTTTTTATTCTGATCCGCATGATATATATAACGTTTTTTCTCAAAGCACGGAGATTTTTTTTTTTTTTGGGAAGAACATTAGATTTCATTTAATCTGAAGGCATACTTAATCCTAATTTTATGCAGAATGCGCATAGATTTATTGCCAGTTTGTGCATTTTCGTTTGTGATGAAGCAATATCAAATGGATGTGAAATTGATTTAATAAGAATTTGCAGTTTGTTGCCTTTGTTTCTCATTTACAAGATTCAGAATTTGGAGGTACAAATGTGCTTGCTTGGCATGAAAAGCTACTGTGTTGAGCCATTCTAAACTTGCAAAATTTTTGTTTCAAATCAATAAATAGGGATAGTTGTTGTATCTGAGATTGAGCAGGACAAATTTGTAGGACGTTAGAAAGGATTCTTATGAATATTTTTGCAATAGTTGTTTGCTTGTGGGCATGGCATGAATAGAGAATTGGTTATTCCAAAGAAAATTTGTGGTGTACCCAATTCTCTCTTTCGGTTACCCGTGAGATCTTATGGTAAACTCAGAAAATTTAACAATGGCAATTTGTTAGCTTTACAGACCTTGGATACAAAAATCCACGGGCTTGAAAGTGTCGTTAATGTGCTTTCATTTTCGAATAAAGCTTTCACATGTGAGACTTCTACTAGGGTAATCAAGTTTAAGTTTTAATAGTTGTGAAATGGCTTGATTTTCACTACAGGTTTAGCAACTAAAAGCGCCAAGGAATCTGTTTCACACATGGTAGTTGTTGTGTTTTGAAATCATTTACTTTGTGGTAGCTTTTGTAGGCAAAATAAATCATATCGAATGGAACTCAGACAGGAACAAGCATAGTTGAGTAGAAACATCCAAGACCAGATTATTTTGTACATTCTTGGATTGTTTTTAGTTTCGAGGACTTTCATCAAATATTTTTTCTGCTAATCAATCTTTAATAAATGGCTAAGAGGTTCTATCTCTTGGAATGTGTCAATAAACACGTGATTCTTCATGCCAAAGGTATAATATCCTAGGACAGCATTACAATAATATCCTAGGACAGCATTACAACAATATACAAAATCTCTTAGCTTCTTTTTTCTGAAGGGCTTATTTTTTGTACTTGGATTCCCTTTCTTTAATGGTTACAGGGTTGATAAAAAAAATGAATTCTATTTGATACATGTTAAATAAAGTATACGTACTTCTTTTGGTGATATTTCGCTCCTTTCTTTGTTCTTTGACAACCTGTGCTTATACAATATCAACACCTTAAAGGTCGATTGCTTACTAGGATGTAGAGATAACTTGGCTAACTTGACATGGATATTACATAGATTTCTTGGTTTCATAAACCTTGTGATTCTGTTTTTCTATGTTATTAGAAAGACTCATTTTTTTTTTTGGTTCTTATAATAGACTAAATATTACAACCTCTGCCCCCCCCACCATGCGCGTGCACACACACTATTTTTTTTGGCTTTTAAAGTTAGATATGCTTTCTGATTGGGCACTTCAACAGCCTTATGGCAATATGTGGTTTGAAAAGCTTTTGGCAATTTTTTGCATTCTGGTATGTATGTCAATTTTATTCATTGCTGTTCTATCTGAACTCTTTATAATAAAAGCTCAATTAAATTCATAGCTCTTACTCAGAAGAGGGAGAAAATAAAACTTAAAAAGCAAAGAAAAATAAAGAAAAGGAGACTTGCTAACTTTGAATGTCTTGTCCAGACGTGATTTTTGCACATCTAGAAACCGGCAACAAATTTACTCAACTCTAGAAAATAAGGATTCTTCAACTCTAGAAAATATGGATTTATTTGTAATGCTACAACCTCACATTGTTGGCTGTTTTCCAGAGATGTGTCATTATTTTCCATGATATGAATTTACCATGACGCTTTTAATTTAAATTCCTTTTTATTTCTCCAAAGAATTATATGGTTCTTTTCACTTGAATATTTGATATTCGTTTGAAAAAAAAGAGTGGGAATGTGAGAGTATTATGCCCAACTTTCGACGTACGTGTCCTAAGAAACAAAGTGGCCAAGAGATTAAAATAGTTTTTAGCATTTATTAGCTGTTGTTTTTTTAAATTAACTGTCATGCTATTGTTTTTCCCGAAGGGCTGTTATGCTATTTTTAGTGTAGAGTTTCTGATTTCTTAGTGACTTGGTATGCGTGGCCTTTTTACAAGTGTATTCAACTTCTATTATTGTTAGCTTAGACATGGGTAAAAAAAGTTTAATCAAGCATGTTAATTGTTACACGCCCACTTGAATGAACCAAAAGTGAGTCTGAAAAGACTGCCAGCACAGTGGTATTCAACATACTTTTTGATACTGCTTATTTCTGAGAACAATCTTTTACTTTGCTTTGTGATCTTTAACTACTTCACCGGAGATTGATGAAATAGGAGCTATTGACAGCTTTTCATCATAGAAATCTATTTCTATGTCCTTGAATTATGAGGGTTTTTTTTTTTTCCCTAGATATTTGGCTCCATATCATTTTTTTGAATTTGCTTTCTCGAGTTATGCTAGGGTGATGAAACAGAAAACAAAATACAATAGAAACAAATGAGAAAGTAATGTGCTTTGTTGCTTTTTTGTAAATCCAGCAACGTGCATACAATGAAAATACTATTAACTCCTAGACGATGCATTTTGTGTAGATTTTGTATTTTCTTTGACTTGAATCTCTTGCTCACAGAATATTTTGCCAGGTGTTTAGCCTCATGCTCATTATTCAAATTCCGTTCTGTAGTTTGCTTAATTCTTTGTGCATGCACATATGAAAAATGTCATGGTGTATAATTCTATTTCTTTTCCCTTGAAAAGATAAAACTTTCCAATGGCTCCACTCTTGATATCAGTCCCAACAATTTGTCAGGTATAGTTATGCCGACAATTCAAGTACATGGTCTAGCTCTATTCATCAGAGCATAAAAATAAAATTTATGCTAAAGGCAAGCACAACATCTTGTTCTTTGCAGACTAGACCTTTTAAAAGTTCGTCTATGAAATGACATCTACATTATTTGATAGCATGATTCCATACAGATTTTAGAGAGTTGGATACATTATCGACCTTGGATGATCAATGCAACGTGCCTTCCCATTTGCAAGTGTAGTTCATTGTCAAGAAAAAAGAAATTAGCTCCTTGTATGATTTGTGTTTAATTAGGAGGAATGAAAGGGTAAGTTAAGCATCTGGGATTATCGTTTAAGCAATATATATAGTGTCTCTAGGAGGTACAAGAAGTGAGATATTTCTTGTGTTTCTAGGATCCTTAATTTGGAGCAATGGAAAAAATGTTCATACTAGTGAGATCAGACCATGAATTTTTCTCTTTTCTTTTGAAGAAGAACGTGAGAGAAATAGATACTTGGGTATTGTTGATGCTTACTGGAATATGGCAACGGATCAACATCAGGTGCGGTTGTGCACGGTGGATGGACGGTTCTTTCCTGCTCGTCTTTGCTTGCTCGAGTAGCACCTGTCTTGAGCGTTGGAGAGCCATTGTTTATTACCTAACTGGTTTCCTCCTCACCTTCGAAGCGTCCTCTTGTTGCAGGTTTGCCCGAGTAGGTAGAGGCGAGCAGGGAAGAGCTGTTTGTCCATCGTGCGAGCCGCACGTGGTGTTGATCTGTTGTCGCACTCCGGTAAGCATCAACATTTTGACGCTAGATGGAGGGCGCCTATGCCTTCATTCGAAACCGTTGATCACAGCTAGCTCGTGATCCAAACATGGTTATACGAGACAATACCTAGGATGAAGGTGCCCGATAGGACGGGTCGGGTGAGGCTCGAAATAGGCAAAACTCGAACAGACCACAGGGACGTCCTAAGGCTGTAAGATCCTAGTTTGGGGGTCAAGGCAGTGCGGTCAGAGCTGGCCAAGTAGACGACCCAGTTGCTTTGGACCCGATCCGTGAACTACAAATGTTTTTCGGGCACTTACGCAATAGCTCGCGCAACAGCAAGCATAGGGCCAACCGAGTTCAGTCCTCCTTTCTTCAGTCCCGGTAGACTAGGTCGGGGGTCGAGCAAGACAAGGAGCCACAGACCTCAACGAAGCCGACTCTGAACATTCTAGGTGATCCACTCAAGGGGCCTCGGCTAATAATAGACTGGTTTAAGAGGGCCCGCTCGGCTTACAGGAGGCTCGGGCCCATTTATTGCAAGGCTCCTGAGCTTTAGTTTTTGATTGGCTTGGACGACAAGGTGAAGTTCAGTAGGATTGCCGGCCCAGGGTTGATGACAGGATTGAGGGCGGAGCACCTTATCAGGTGGAACTGCCCGAAGATACCAATAGCCGCCAGTTTCGAGAGCTGTAGCGCCAGATTGACGAGATTTGTAACAATCTGTTTGGGCGGAACGATGGCAGCTCGTTGGATTCGTCATTCACTGACGCAATTATGCAGGCTCCCATGCCGCCGAAGTTTAAGGTCTCACAGATCAAGGCTTATGATCGCAAGACCATGGAGGTTTTTGTAGATGACATACTCGTCAAATCCATTCAAGCAGTAGATCACATAGCCGATCTCCAAGCAAGCTTTGATATTCTCCAAGAGTATGGGATGAAACTTAACCTGACAAAATGCACGTTCGGAGTTAGCTCGGGCAAGTTTCTCGGATTCATGGTCAACCAGAGAGGAATTGAGGTCAATCCAGCTAAAGCTCAAGCCGTAATCGATATGCATTCTCCTCGGATTGTCAAAGAGCTACAGAAGCTCACCGGCATGGTAGTAGCCCTTTCCAAGTTTGTCTTCCGGTCTATCGACAAGTGCCACCCATTTTTTCAGGCACTCAAGGGAAGGTTTGAGTGGAGCAGGGAG
>CAMOHE010039409.1:0-12595 GCA_946598075.1 Artocarpus hirsutus
AGAGGCCAAGGCGTAACTCGTTCTTATTTTAAAAAGATTGTTCTTCCATGAACCCTGCGATCGGTGTATAACTTTGGAAAGAGATTTAACATTTTACATATATATATATATATATATATATATATATATATATTAATTTTAGTTTATTAGACGCTTATAGTGTGACCAGAAAGCTTGATGTTGAGGCATGGAAATTTCTTGTCAGCGCTTCTTTTCCCCACATTTTCTTCATAGTTGTTCAGTCAAGTGCAGTTTAAGTCTTACATGTAATAATATTTCATGGAAGTATTGCAACTTTTTATTCATTGCCAAACTTTTTATGTTCTCTTTTTCTTTCTTCTTTTTTTTAATGATCATTTTCATAAGCCTTTCATAAGTTTTGGTAGTATCTTCTAACTAGAAGGAAAAGGATTCTTGCACTTAATAATAGGCGAATTCTTTAATGCTCAATGTCGTATCAATTAAACAACATAAACTTTGCCTGTCATTGTCCGCATCGTTTACTATCAGATACGTCGTTCGTTCTCGTTAACGCAGGAGACAGATTCCCTCCTTGCCGAGTCTCCTGTTGCTGAAACCGTATGTTAGTTGTCGTTTCTCCCTGAAAATGACAAGTTGTCTATCGTATATAGTTTTCTGTCGTTTTACGTGGATAATGACAGCTTTAGTTGTCGTTTGAGTGGAAAACGACATTCTTTACGTTCATTTCTAGAGTGTGCTGTCATTCATTACTCATAATCATGGTATTCCTCCTTAAATCAAGAAGTCTGCTCTCCTTCAGAGGGAAAAAAAAAAGGGATGGTTCTCCTTTATCACTGAAATGAGCGTGGCATTGCCACTGTAAATGTTTTTGTCGTGTGATAGGAGAAATGACATGTTAATGTCAGATTACTTCAGAGTTCAGAACTTGGTCTTTGATACAGAGATTAAGTCTTTTGATGAAAAGGAGCATTGATTCCGTTGACAGGGTTGAAGGGTGTATTTGGCAATCTTGTTTTACCTATCAACTATATAGTTAAAACTGTTACAGTTTAAAGCTCTTACATGTTATAATGTACAGCAAAAATAGATTATAATGTAAAACTCTTACATGCTACAATAATATCGTTTCGACTTTTAGTTCTAACTGTGTTACTAAACACATTCTAAGAAGCTAAACAATAGTCGCATATAAGAAGGTTTCGTGCCATATGACAGGCTACCAAAGAAGATGCAAAAGTATGATCTGGTAAAGAAATGGAGTATAAGAAAAGGGGTTCAAAAGTTCCATTTAATTTTTAAATCCAGTACACGTCTTTATCTACGCTACACTGCACAGCATTAGCTGAAAATAGAACAAAAATCCAGTAGACATTTCTTATGACTGCAAAGCACATAAAAAATCATCAGCATTGTTGATGGCTAAACACCGTATGTACCTCAAAACGATGAACTTTCCAGCTTGTGCGTTCAAACTTTCAAAATTAGCCGTGAGACTTGAACACATCTGGTGCGTTACCAAAAATCAAGAATATGTACATGCTGCGAGCTACAAGGAGAGCTTCCTAGCTTTCTCGACCGCTTTGACGTAGTAATACAATCTCCAAAGCGTTACTATACTCTGCAAAAGCAAGATGCAACAAAGGATCAGAATTATTAGAAAGAAGAAACCAAAACATATCCCCATGCGCACTTCCCTAATCCCTACCTCTTTTTCGAGATCCACATAAATTTCGTCATCAGATTTTTCATCTGTCTGCTTGCCACGTTTAACAAGTTCTGCAACGCGGTCAAGATTTTCACGCGGCAACTCCTTAATCATCTTTTGAAGCTGTTTTTTCTCAGCAAAGGCCATAGGTCTGTAGATCGTAGTTAACTTTGAATTAGGTAATGTGCTGATAGTAAAAGCATTTGAATAATCCTTCAAAAGTAAAAGAAAGAAATAGTTCTACGTGGAACCTATACTTGGTAATAAGCCTTGTGCATGGACCAAAAATGTTAACTACTATGATAATGCACCGTCTCTTGACCTGAGCCTTAATTAAAGTTTCTCTGTCTCCCTCTTACTACAGTGCATTTGATAGAGCTAAAACATCCCAACTCGGTAATGTGGTATTTTTTAGATTTCCAAAGACGTTAATTACAAAACTAGAGAGCAATAATCAACCATTACCTGCAGGTGGTCATCACAACATCAAGAAGTTTCTCAAGCTGCTGCTGCATGTGCCCTAGCTGAACAAACAGAAAAAAGTCTCTTCAATATTAGACGATCACCATAAATCACTACGACTAAAGCTCCACATTTGCTGTCAGTGGTGTAATCTTATAGGGCATTTGGGAATACAGTTGGAGTTACAAAATGCAATTCCAACCAACTTTGGATTTAGATTGTGGAAAGAAATAAAACAGTTAAATTGAAAGAAAAAGAGTACCCGCATGCTTTAATTTATAAAGGACTTAATTTTCAGAGAAATACCTTTGCCAATAGGTCATCACAAAATTTCATCATTATCTTTTCAAGCTCAGGGTTACTGTTCTCTAGAAGGAACTGCAGATCATCATTCACCTGAAAAACAAATATATGGCACAATCTAAATACCCCATTTGCAATTCATGTACAAATCTAGGCCAACGCAGTTGGGGACAAAATAATCTTGCACACACATTCCTCTTCTGCCAATTCTTCCTATTTCTCTAGCTTTCTACGTAATTGGAAGACACACTTAATTCTATTTAAATTTAGTTCCTTTACATCCTCGACAAAGGATTCACTTGAAAATGAGTGAAAACAAGAAAAACTGACCAAGACAACCAGATGCGACAATTCTTTGATTTTATCAAGTTCACCAACATCAATCTGAACTTGCATTATCTGCCTTAAGAGATGTAAAGAAAAACGTGCAGATATCTTTGAATCTTCCATGTCTCCCTTGATGTCGCATCATTGAAATGAAGTACAACATCCGCAGCCACCAATGTAACACATGGAATCTAAAATCATAGTTAAGTGAACCCACCCACCCACCCTCTTGCAAGGAAGTAGTGAAAGAACAAACCACTATGTTTTGCACAGCATGCAGGCACGTACACACATGCAAACTTGTTTCTTTCAACCACGGCAAAGTTTAATAAGAAAAAAATAAACAAATACATGAATAGACGACAGTACTCACCTTAGACTCCTCCGGACCAATTGTTGAGTTGCTAGTTGAATCAGAAGAGCGAAGTTTAAGTTTCTTAGAGGTATCTTGACCCTTATCATCTTTAGATTCTGCCCCGCCTAATCTTGACAAACCTCTTTTTCTTCTCTCTCTCTGTACCCCACTCGTCTTTATAACAGCACGTAGCATCTGCTATAGCATCATCAACACTATTTATTGCTTAACTAATAAAATAGAATCACTTAAACTTAATGATAAATACATAAAAACAAAATTACTTATAATCCTAAGACTGAATTGAAAGGGGGGAAAAATCCATGAATCTGACAAGCAAAATTGACTTTCTTTCGTTATGACTGGGAAGTTAAAAGAACCTCATCAGCTTCTGCGCTAAGAACAACGACACTTTGTCGAAGCAATGCCTTCAATCTTTCTCTTTGGACATCCGACAGCCCAACACCAATTCCATTACTAAACAAAGAAGAATCCCCCTTGACTTCGCCAAGTCCTCTTCCGGGTAACTCGGGAGTTTGGGAAGTCAAGGGCATGAAATTTTCATCATTTGATATTAGCTCTGCGACTTGACATGTATAGTAGCCAAAGAAATCAGGTCCATCCCTATTACGTTCCGCAGAAACACCCAAGGCCTTTGAATCTTTTGACATAACAAACAAAAGCTGGACTGCACGACAAATCACCACTAAGCTCATAAGGGCAGAAGGATCATTACCATCTGATAACCAATATAAGAGTAAATAACCATCATTTTCGTTTTTGAATAAAGAAACAAAACGACATAAACCAGATTCATCAGAACATGTCCAATGAGTAACACAGAGAGAAATGCCATATAACATAAACACAATTTATCATCTTGATAAATCAATCACCAAATATCAAATATTACATTAAATCTGTTGTTACAAGCATAACTTAACAGTAAATTCACACGTAACTCTACACGTAAGTGTGAAGTTCGAAATAAAGATGAACATCGGGTGGGTTGGGTCGGTTTTTTGAAAATCTCAGCCCACCCTATCAAAGTTTGCATGGGTTGCTTTCAAATTTAATTCACCCGATCAACCTAAAGTTCAAAACCAATCCACCCAATTAAAGTTTGAGTGGGTTAGTCAGGTTGAATGATATAAAAAGGAAAAAAACTTAAAAATAAGAATTTAATCCAAAATGAATCAAAAAGCTAAAATTCATAAGATATTGGTTTTACAAAGGTCCAAAATTGTCTCAATAAATTAAAAACAAAAAAAATTGTTATGAATTATCTTACCCTAATTGTAGCATAAACAAAAAACACAAAATTAACTTGAGATTTAATTTCATTTGACATTATATAAATCATACACTCCCATATAAAGACTTAAATTTTTACCCAAGACAAATTTCACTCTGAGAAAGCTTTTATAAAGTCATTTGACGATTCCTCAATCAGATTTCTTATATCTATAAAATCTTACCCCCTGTTTGGCTGGGTGGTAGGAACTACGGTTTCCATCACCAACTCAGTTATGAACAGTGTAAACCTCTCATATGCTACAGTAAGAATAAAAAAAATTACTGCAGTGTAAAGCTCTCACATGCTACAGTAAAAGTGGTTTTAATCACTGGTTCCCACCACCCTTCCAAACACCCTCTTAGAAGCAAAAAAAAAAGAAAAAAATAGATGGGATGGGTTCAGGTTAAGATGGGTTGGAAAAATCTTAAGCCAAACCCATTCAATAAAATCTCGAGCTGGGATGAGTTGAATTATTGGAGCTTTGGATTATATCAAATAGAGTTGGGTGAGTTAATTGAGTTTATTGGGTTGTCGGTTTTTTTCTTCACCCTAGTTCGAAACTTCATATCCCCAAGTTAAAAAAAAAAAAAAAAAAAAACTGCCAATAGTAGAATTGAAGCCTATATTTTTCATGCGTGTGGTGCTGATTGATGATTACCTTTGCTTATGTATACATAAATACACGCACAATAATAATGATTATAAATAATTGAGGGGAAAATATGTAAGAACAAAAAATTATTTACAAAAAATGTGAAAATGACACTTTACGAAATCTTCGCTTATGCTTGTCAAGAATACGAAATCAGTTTGAAGAGGTAATCAAGAAGTATTTCTGTCTTGCATTTAGATAAACATTATAGAAATCGCAATCTTTTGCTCCGACATTCCCCTTCGACTTTCCCGCGAACCAAACAGAAAAAAAAACTGGAAAAGTTTTAGAGGGAGAGAGGGAGAGAGAGAGAGCTTACCGGGGAGTGGAAGAGCTCGTTGATGGGAGTGCGTTGCAGTTCCAGAATCCACGGAGCAGAGAAGAAGAAAGGAAGAAGAATCAGAGAGCTTCTAATTTTGACTTGGGAAGCAATTCTATTTAACCGATGCTTTATAACCAGCGAGAGACATCGAAAAAAAGGCCAAAAAAATTAAACCAAATTAAGGAAATGGTGTCTTCTTTTTTAAATTAAAAAAGAAACGTTTTTTGAGCATTAAAATTGTTTTAATTTTTTTCACAAAAAAAAAATGACTGTATTAAAAAGAGAAATCTAAATATGGTGGCAAAAAAAAAAACTTAAATTATCTTGGTGTCCAAAAAGCTAGTTTTTTGATGTAAAAAAAAAAAAGGTCATTCCTCAAAAAAATTTCCCCCCAAAGTCCTTTTTTAAAAGTACCCCCAGCTATTAATAAAAAAAAAGCATGTACAGTCTATGCCCTTGTTTGGTATGAAAGAAAATTGGATGGAAAGAAAGAAGTGGAGGAATTTTAGGATAGAAATTGATAAATGAGGGTATTTGGTTGGAGAAAAGTTTGAATGGAAAAGAAAATCAGATAGAATAATTACTAAGTAGGTTCTATTATATTTTCTCCTCTCAAAATTAGACAGATTATTGAATGAAAAATATTATCGGTTATATAAACGAAACAAAATTATAAAATTATCCATAAAACTTATACAGAAAAAATCTAGAAACTACTTTCTCTTATATACTTTACGAATCTTCAGCACATTTCACATTTTATTTCCTGACTAGTTCTCTCCCTTGCAAACCTTCACCAATCACTATACCTTACATCTTCATCATAATTTCCTATCTTTTTGCCAAAAAGCTTATTTTTTATAATTTCTATTATTAAATATCGATAAAGGTATATAATCTAAATTTATTTAAATTATTTTTAATTTATAGTTGAATCTCTTTCTTGTTGATTTTATGTTTTGTTGTCTTCTTGAATTAAGGAAAATGTTGATTTTTTTTTTTTTTTGTGAAAATTGAAAGTGAAGAATTATTTTTATTGTATTGGGTAAAAAAGTAATTATATTGATTATAATTTTTCCATCCTTAAGGTTTTACTTTCAAAACCAAACAAATAGAGGTAAATTCATTTTCTTTCCTTCCTATCATACCAAATAACTAAAGAGAAAACTAAAATGCTTTCTTTCCTTTTAGTTTTCCATCCTTTATAATTTTCTTTCCCCTCTCATTTTCTTTCCTTCCTACCAAACAGAGGGTAAAGGTAGATTATATATTAATAAAAAATTACACAAAATAACATTTTTTACCAATCATTGCTGCATAAGTCGGTTACTTTAGAGATATAGAGGGTGTTTGGAAGGGTAGTGAGAATTATTGGTTAGAACCATTTTTATTGTAGCATGTGAAAGTTTTTACATTGTAGCAATTTTTTTATTGTTATTATAGCATGTGAGAGCTTTATATTGTTTATAATTAAGTTTGTGGTGGAAACCGTAGTTCCTATTACTCAACCAAACACCGTAATAGAATGAATAATAAATTTATACAAAGCAACGTTATAAAGCAATTAAAATCCCCAAAACATCCCTGATTTGACATTTTTTTCTCATTTCTTTCTCTCTCTTCTCTCCCTTCCCCTTCTCTTCCTTGATTGTCTCTTTCTAGGACATCGAGTATTTTAGTATATTAAAAATACAATAAATTAAAGATTATGCTAAAATAAAAATACAGTTTAAGAAAAATATTATATAATAATATGAAAAATTATACAGTATTAGAATAATACAGTGTAAGAAAGTACAATGATAAAGTTATGTAGTATAAAAATTACACTGTAAAAGTAATGCAGCGTAGGAATTGGATGGTTTAAAGTTAAGCAGTATAGAAATTGGACTGTTTAAAGTTAAAGCAATATAAAAATAATATTGTTTGGAGGACATGAATGAGTAAAGAATGCTGTGTAAGCTTGTAACAATATATGAATTATATTATGTGATGCATGTGAATAAGTATGGGAGATTGTGGGACCTCATGAATTATATAAAAAGGAATACCAGCACTATAAGAAAAATACTGTCAATATAAATTTAAACTGTATAAAACTATGGGACACTCAAATGGATGAAAATTTGCCACCAAACCCCCTTAGGTGGCCTAATTATATATTGCCAAGTTGAATCAACTTTTTACCCCAAATAATGGTAAGTGATGACTAAGGATGGTAAGTTAGCAAACTTGGTGGAAAAATTAACAAAATACCCCTTGATGTGGCCAATCAAATGTTGCCAAGATTAAGCAAACTTTTACCCCCAATCAATGCAAAATGGTGACTAATCTTGATGAGTCACCAAGTTGCCAAAAATGAAATTCAAGAATAAAAAGCGAACATGAAGAAAAAATTCTTCATTTTCTTCCATTTCTTTCCTAGCCAAAACCGTTCTCCCCATGCTATTTCCTCTAAAAATTTTGATGAATTCCAAGCTCCAAATTATGTAAGGAAACAAGACCAAGTAAAGAATATGAGGATTTAAGAGTTTTCAAGGTAAAACCCAAGCTTTTCTTGTTATGTTTAAGGCTTTTGTTCATGATTTGGATGAGATTTTTATGGGTTGTGTTGTGAATGGTTTTCAAGGGATTTTGAAATGCTTACAAGTATCAAAAGGAAAGACTAATATCTTGAAAAGGTTACGTAAATTCTTAGCCCTTGAAATTAAGCTAAAATTTATGTTTTATTATGTATATAAGCTAAAATATTTGATGAAATATTTTGGTCCAAGGCATGTAAGATGGACATTATGACATGATTGTTTAATGTTTGATATTGATGGTTATGATGATAAAAAAAAAGAAAGTGGGGTTTTAAGCAAAAAATTGAAAAAGTTAATAAACTTTGTTAAAATTGAAAAGTTTACTTAGTTTTCAAGAGAATAGGATTTTGAGGACATAAAGGCCAATTTGTTTTTCAAACATGGTATAGGAACTACTAAAACAACGAGGGAAACAACTTTTGTGAATAAAGTTTTGTAAAATTCCAAAAGGACTGAATTGTAAAGTTTTGCAAAAGTTTGGCAGATTTGAAAATCAGCTAAAAAGTTCTCCTTAACGTTGGAATTTAAGGAAAGTTAAAACACAAAGTTGCAGAACTCATCTAAACTGTTAAGGCAGCGTGGATGGATTGTTAAAATCCTATACGGTTGATATGTTATGAATTTTACGAAATTTTAAGCACAAAATTTAATGGAATAGAAACGTTATGAAATGTTTAGAATTTGACCAAGGAGCTTTTTAAAGTTTTATTCCTTGTGAAAAAAAAAAACTAAACGTTTTAGTATAAAGTGGTTGTTTTTGGTTCCTAGGGCAAAAATGTAAGGATTTTTGTGTTACGGGCAAAACTATAAAATCATGTGAAAACTGGGTTTTCACCAAGGAACATTGGGTTCCTACATTTTTGTAAGCAGTGAGTAACCACAAGGTTTATGTTTTTAAATATTAAAGACAAGAATGTTAAAATTTTCGCATTACGGGTCAAAACTGTGAAATTTTGATAAAATAGATTTTAACGAAAGAAAAATTGTTGTTTGTTTTTTGCAATGTTATGAGAAGTAAAGAAATGTATGATGTTTTAAAAACAGGTTCTAAAAGTTTTCTAAGACCCGTCAAAGGCAAAATGGTTATTTTGTAAAAATGGCCAAAATGGACCTGAAATGCCCGATGTTGGAAAATTTTCCTTTAGCGAGAATTTTTCCATAACATGTAAGTAATGAAATGGTAAAGTGAAGGAAAGAGTTTAACAAGTTATGAACTTTATGAAAAAGCTATTAAGCGTAAAATTGTCATTTTTAAAGAAAATGACGAAAGTGGATTTGAACACTACGAACTAGCAAAACATTCTTAGACAAAAAATGTTCCGTAATATATTAAGTAACAAAATTGTCACATGAGATGAGAAATTTAATAAGGGATGTTTAAGTAAAAGAAAGATAACATGGTGTATTACAAAGTTAAGAAAAGAAAAAGGTAACCCAGTGGGTTATAGAGTTAAGTAAAAAGAGTGATAACCAAATGGGTTACGGAGTTAAGTAAAGGGAAAGGTAACCCCGATGGGTTACAAAGCTAAGTAGAAGAAAGGTAAACCAATAGTGTACAAGTTATGTAAAAAAGGAATGAACGATTAATGATTAAATTCTGTTATCAATCGAGTAGATTGGTAATATGAAAAGTTAGTTAATAAATCGGGTGTCGTATGATTGCAAATGTGCTTGCAATTGTTATGCAAGTTGTTTTTAAAGTATGTTAGCATTTGTTATGCAAAAGGTTTTAAAATTTAAATAAAGATTTGTAATGTACTTGCAACTATTATGTTACAGCATGATTGTATTTGATATACATAAAATTTAAAATATGAAGTAAAGGTTTACAATTTATTTGCAATTATTGTTTTTAAAGTACGTTTGCATGCGAAATGTACAATGTTTTAAAGAGCACAAGTTATAATTTGCAAATGTGTTTGCATATGATGTGTTAGCATTTGATATGCTCACTAAAGTTAAAAAGAAGGTAAAATAAATATAAAAAGGAAGTGTCGTACCAGTCTCCTTGATATAAGATATACAAGTAAAGTTAAAGTTATGACATTGGTGTTAGATGGTGTTAAGTTTTCCACAAGAGAAGCATCATGTCTATGATCTCATGATTAATGATGTTAAT
This sequence comes from Artocarpus hirsutus, assembly GCA_946598075.1. Lineage (NCBI taxonomy): Eukaryota > Viridiplantae > Streptophyta > Magnoliopsida > Rosales > Moraceae > Artocarpus > Artocarpus hirsutus. The sequence goes on from CAMOHE010039409.1 coordinate 10,110, forward strand.
ACAAACACTAAAGTTTATAAGATAAACAAAGTTAAGGAACAAAGATAAAAAGTTAAAGTAAATGATCATAAGATGCTCATAATTGAGCATAAATGGAATCATGCATTTTGATTTTACTTGCATTCCTTGTAATAAATTGTTTATGTGTTATGTTTATAAAAAGCATTCTGAAAAATGTTTTATGTTAAATGTTTATGAAAAACATTTTTCTGTTTACAAGAAAAGGTTTATGAAGGACGTTTTAAGGAAAAACGTTTAAGAAATATTTTATGAAAAACGTTTTTGAAAAACATTATAAGAAAATGGTTTTTATGAGAAAAGTTTATAAAGTATGTTAAAATGATTTGTGAGTTTATGTTTGAACTTACTAAGCGAAAGCTCACTAAAAGTTCCTTCATGCTATAGGTAGTCCTATAGGCGACCAATAGGACTTGTTTGAAGAGCTCAGTGCTACAGATGACAGACACAAAGATTTGGGTATATATACCATTACAATATGTTTCCGTTACGGAAAGAAAATGTTTTCCCACTATTTGATATAGTGTTTTCAAAGTTTTAAGGAAATCAAAGTTTTAAGAAATGTTTTTAAAGTTTTAAGATATATTTTACGAAATGTTTATATAATTATAAAGTTAAGTTTTAAGTTTTGATTCAGTTAATGTTTCTTGTTAAGTTTTAAGAAACGATTTGAAATGGTTTTAAAGTCAAATGTTGAACAATGTTTCAACTTAAGTTGCAACAATAGTCGTAACAACCTTTAAGTATGTTAAAAAAGAAATAAAAAAATTATCTTTGTATTTTCTTACTAAGAAAGTAAGATTAAAGTTTAAGAAATGATGTTTAAGAAAGTTAAGTGACGACTCAAAAATGCAGGACGTGACACTTTCCCCTCTGTATCTCCCTCTAGTCTAACTGCTTGTGCCGCCAGAGAAACTATCCGATTAGCAACGGCAACATGAGAAGGGTGACAGACAATGACGATTAGAACGAGGAGTTGATGGAGGAGATGCGAGACACCATTGTCGAACCAGATCAAACTTTGTTTGACGGGCCAACGAGTTACCACCGTCTTTGGCCAAGGTTCGTGTGTTCGTGGGACAAAATCAGATCCAACTTCGCGTTGTAGCCACTGACATAGAGCTGTTGCGTTAAATATAGAGTGACCAAACTGAATCAAATTAGAGTTCATCATCACGACCAAAGTTTTGCTACCTACGGTTCATTTTCGTCTTCGACGGTGAAAGCTATCTCTTCGTCCACCAATGCTCCATTAAATCCAATGGCTTCCGTAGTGAGACCGTCAACTTTTCAGATCATGATCAGCAACGAATTTCGATGGGGCTATAGGAGAAGATGAGGAGAGAGAGGAATACGAGAACGAAGAATGACAACAGAATTATAGACCTTTGTCATGATATTGGCCGAAGAAAAGCTACTTCACCAGAGAGAGGAGAAAGAAGTGATTAATATTACTGTCGTTACGATTTTCCTTCTCTTTTTTTTTTCCCCTTGTTTTTCTTGGTATTTGGTGATACTTATGGTGATTTATATTGTTGTGGTTACATTTTTTGGCCATTGACAACGTCGTTGATGCCGGTGATGTCTGGCGACATTACCTGTAAATTCTAACATTTATATAGAAATACTATAGTTCTTTGTAAATATAGTATTATCAAAGTAATACTGTATTTCTCAATTGTTGACGGTTTGGTAAAGTCGACAGTGAAGTTTTGCATTTATACAGTAATATAGTATTATATGATTAATGTTGTATTTCCCAACCGTCGACGGTCCATCAAAGTTGTAGGGGAAACATAGTATTTAGAGTGTAATACAGTATTACATGGTCAATACTGTATTTCCCGACCACTAGTAATTTAACAAAGTTGTTGATGAATTTTTGTATTTATATAGTAAATATTGTATTTTTTGATAAATATTATATTTCTCAGCCGTCGACGGTTTGGTAAAGTCATAAATGAATTTTTGTATTTACACAATAAATATGATATTTTCTAATAAATATTATATTTTTTGAAAAATGCAACCACAACAATGTAAATGACCATAAATTCCAACAAAAACTAAGAAAAATAGGAAAAAAAAAAAGAAAAATAAATCATAATGACAATGAAACACCCGTTATTTTAACGGGTATGATTTTGTAAAAATCATATGAATAAAATGTTACTTTAGCATTTTTACTAAGTCTTCACAGTAAATATTTTAAATCTACCTATCACTCATTTCTACCAACCTTGTCCCGCAGCATTAATGCTTAATTAAGTAGCCTCAACTACTTACAGACATAGAATTAATTCACTTCAACTACCAGGAGACATTGATATATTTTCTCAACCACCTTTTTAATGCCTCCTTCATCTTCTTCTACAACTTGCCCCATTTGTCCCCTCAATTATGTTGACATTATTTGCTAAAAGTCTTCATGGGAGACATGATAATGTTTTCTTTTAATGCTCATTTAA
>CAMOHE010039410.1:0-21417 GCA_946598075.1 Artocarpus hirsutus
CAAAAACATATTACATTTTTACTCCTTAGGGCATACATGTCTAATAGACTGTCCCAACATCGTTGCCAATTAGTAGAATGTCATCTACATAGAGCAGTAGAAGAACCACCTTCCCATCCTTAACTTGTTTGTACACACATGGTTCACCCATATTTTGTGAGAATCTATAAGTTTTGATCACCTAATTAAAACTTATGTTCTAAGAACGGGAAGCCTACTTAAGTCCATAAATTGACTTTAGCAGCTTACAAACCTTACCCTCTTGACCCTTTACCTTGAACTCGTATGGTTGCTCTATATAAATGGACTCATAAAGATAGCCATTTAGAAAGGCTGTCTTAACATCCATCTGTCAAATCTCATAGTCGAGAGTGGCAGCTTTGGACAAGAGAATGCGGATGGAGTTAAGTATGGCTAAATGTGAAAAGGTTTCCTCGTAATCGATTCCTTCCTTTTGCGTGTATCCCTTAGCTACCAGTCTAGCCTTAAAGGTTTCGACTTTTTCATCCATTCCTTTTTTCCTCTTGTAGATCCACTTACACCTAATAGGTTTTACCCCTTTGGGAAGATCCATAAGCTCCTAGACCTGATTAGTCGCCATAGACTTCATCTCTGTGTTCATGGCCTCTATCAAGAGTTTTGAATCAACATCCTCCATAGCCTTAGTGTAAGTATAAGGATTCCTGTCATGTTCATCCAGTTCAACCAAGAAGGCCCTCCCATTGAACATATACCTCTCAGGTTGACACCTGATCCTCCCACTACGCCGAAGCTTCTTAGATTGTTGTTTGGGTTCGTTTGGTTTTTCTACAATGATTAGAACGGTTTCATTCAAAACCCCCGAAGTGATAGGATCACTTGCTAACTTCTCAAGCACCACTTTGCTCTGAGGCTTAAAGTCGTCCATGTAACCCTCTTTAAGGAAAGTTGCATTAGTTGAAACCATGACTTTATTTTCCTTTGGGTTATAAAAATAACCCCCTTTAGTCCCTTTTAGATATCCTACAAACACATAAACTTTCAAACGTGCTTCCAACTTATTTGCATCCATAAACAGGATATGAGCTGGACATCCCCATATACAAATATGGTTTAAGGATGTCTTCTTGCCCGTCTACAGCTCGTGAGGAGTTTCAGGGATCGATTTTGAAGGCACGTTATTTAAAAGGTAACATACGGTTTGTAGTGCATATCCTCAAAAAGATAAAGGCAATAATGAATAACTCATCGTGGACCTAACTACGTCCAATAAAGTCCAATTTCTTCTCTCTGCCATGCCATTTTATTGCGAAATGCTTGGCTCAGTCAAATGGGATAAAATCCTATTCTCTAATAAGTGTCCCAAGAACTCATTAGAAAGGTACTCACCACCTTGATCGGATCAAAGTGCCTTTATGGGTCTACCCAATTGTTTTTCCACTTCTGCTCAAAACTCCCTAAACTTGTCAAAAGTTTCACTTTTATGGTGCATCAGGTACACATACCCATACCTTGAGTAATCATCAATGAAAGTGACAAGTATTCATAACCTCCTCGTGCCTAAATGTTTATCAGTTCGTAAACATCACTATGCATAAGTTCTAGAACCCCTTTGGCCTTATTGCCCTTAGACTCGAATGGTCTTTTGGTCATTTTATCCTTCAAACAAGATTCACATTGAGGTATAGATTCCAACTTTAAGTGACTTAAAGGTCCATCCTTTACTAACCTTTGAATCCTATTCAAGTTAATATGACCAAGATGCAAATGCCAAAGATAAGTCTTATTAGAGTGAGAAGTTTTAAGTCTTTTAGAGTTATTATCATTTATCTCAGCATTAAGTAGTAAGTCCATCTTAGGTTTGATAATATATATATTATTTTGCATCCTTCCAGAACAGATAAAAGATTTATTTTTACGAATCACTACTTTATTATTAAAAGAAACCAAATACGAGTATTTAAATAAATAAGATGCAGAAATTAAATTCGTTTAAATTTAGGAATATGAAAATAATTTTGCAAATTTAGATTCATATAATTATTAAAATAAAGATGGACATTTCCTACTGCTTCAGCTAAGACCAAGGATCCATCGTCCATCCAAAGCGTAAAGTCTTCATGAAGCAGACTTCTTGTACCTCTATAAAGAAACAAAAACATGATTAGTTGCATTGAAATCTTTGACCCAAATGTCCCTGGATTCCACAATCAAATAAGTTTCTAAATACAGAAGATCACACCTATCTCCTTTGGAAAGGAAGTCCTTGCAATGCTTCTTTATGTGCACGATCTTCCTGCAGAAGAAGCACTTTACCTTCTTCGAGTTTTTGTTCTTCTTCTTCTTGCTTTATTGTTAGCAAGAACAAAAAACTTCCCATTCTTGGCCCATTGTTTCTTTCCATTCCCAAAGTTGGGATTGGAACCAAAAGCAACCGCCAAATTGGCCTCTCCACCCATAGGAGACTCCTTGATCAACAATTTGAACTCCTGTAACTATTTCATCAACTCTGTTAAGATCATATCCTGTCCATTGCTCAAATTAAAACTAGCTTTAAATGGAATAAATTCCTTTGACAGAGTCTCAAAGACCATAGTCATTTGAGTTTCAACATCGATGTCGACTCTATTGGTTTGTGCCTCAACGAGGTAACCCATGACCAACATCATATGCTCCTTTACAGACATCCTCGGCCTTTGTTTATATTTAAGAAGTTTTCGAAGCGCCTTTTACCACATAGTTAAGGCCTGGCCTCCAAACATGTATTTTAGATTATTCAAGATCTACTTAGCAGTCTCATAATCCTCATGTTGAGACTGTAGCATGTTATTCATGCTGGCCATAACATAGTAGTCGGCTTAATTATTGCATCTTTCTAACTATTATATGCTTGGAATTGATTGTTGGTGGAATCTCTTGTAGGCTCGAGAGGACAAGGGTTTGTCAGCACGAATTTTAGATTCTTAAAGGATAGGACAATGTCCATGTTTTGTTTCTAATCATTATAATTCTCTCTAGTTAATTGGTTTTTATCAAGTATCGAAGATAAAGCATTTTTAGACATTTTTAATCTATAATAAGAATCATATGCCAAACATAAGCAAACATACAATGACAGTTTAGTACGATAACACAATCATATAAAACATACAAATGTGTTTATGTGTCAAAACCTTAAATATATCACAACCATACAACAATAATTCCCAACTCAAAATTCAACAAGCTTCTAGGGGAGTCATGCCAAATTCAATCAGGAACACGAATCCTCTCGTGATTAATATATGCTATCCAAGACCCGTATGATCCAGCATATATTAATAATCGTTTCTTTGGCCATTAATTTTATTAACAGAGCTCCTAGGGGAGGTTAATAATAACATAAGTGTATAACCATCGTTTCAATATTTTATCCATGATTTATAATCACCACCTAGGGGTGTGCAATGATAAATCATGCTAAAATACCTTATCCTCTCAGAGAATCAATCTGGCATATGATAGAGATCCCTTCCTAGGGGTCAAAACCACTATGTTCTTCCTATGGGCCAACAATGGAGGCCTTAAGTCCTCTCTTCAAAAACCTTCTCCCACACACTCTTTTGATATCAAGGTTTTATTTTAAAAACATGCATGAACAATTTTAATGTGAGCAGCACTCCCTATTCTATATAGCATGTTATCAATATACATGGCAAATCATATTATAATGCAGACAAGCAAAACTATAAGCAAAATAATAAACAACTGTAATATTATGGTTCCACTCTAGAGAATAGAAATAAAGATTACAAGAGAATAATCGAAACATATTATCGATTCTTCATCCTTGAATCCTCAAGCTGTATCCTTCTTCATGTAATTCCCATCTTCAAGTCTTCAATCCCATATAGATCGAATACTCTAAATTTTCAGTCATATCCAAATTTAATGCTTCTCAGAATTGTCCCAAAAATAAAATTAAAACTGCATCAAAAATTGCACCTTTTTTGGAATAATTTTTTAGCTCTCTACTGGCAAGCCAATCTGGGTAATCAGCCTGCCGGTCATGACCCATGGGCCTAACGATACATGATAGATCAGCCTCCTTAACAAAAGTTTGCCCTGTCGCTAGAGCCACCTAATTTCTGCCCTGTTGACGGCCTGCCAAACCTCATGTCCGGCTTGCCAATCTGCGACCATCAACTTGCTAAACTGGATGTTCGGCATGCCGACCGAGTAGAGATCACCTCTTTTTAGAAAAAAACAATTTTTAATGTAATTTGTCAATTTTATTTTCAACAATTTAAAAACATAAAATTAGATACTCAGGAAATATCTAGGAGCACCATCATCTATTTTCTAGATCCACCTTCTAGATCTGTCTTCTTTGAATAATTATTTAATTATAAAATTCTTATAAATTTAAAATTAAACAATAATTCCTAGACGGAGATGATAGTCCGCCATCAAATTACATGAAAAACCTAAATACACATTCTAACCTTTAAGGAACCATAACCGGTATGAATTAATTAATTAATAAATAATTAAATAATAATTTAATCTATCATAATTAATTAATAAACATTCTCCATATAATACATGACAACATATAAATATATAGAAACTTTAGAGTGCTAACTCTCTAAAAAAATTAAATTCAAGCATAGCAGAGATAAAGATCACATAATTTATACATATAGTATGACTATAAACTCGTAAATTTACGTAAAAACCTAGCTCTGATATCAATTGTTGGAAAAATAGTATGCAACAAAATTTTAAAATTTTTTATATTAGAGTATTTTTCAAAACACAAGTTTGACACGCTATATGCATAAATTAACCAGATCTTGCTAACCTTGTAAATGCCAGAAAGCTTTCACAATTAGTGAAGAGAAGTTACGTTTCAAAAGAGCCTCAACCAACTGGTCCTCTTTGCTATTCTCTATCTATGATCGGAGTGAGTGTGGGCTCACATGTATAGCTCTTCCACTAGGCGACTTCCAACCAATTAAGATAGCCCAAAGCTAGAGTTTGTGACTTGTGAACAAGAGCGCTCAAGGAGTTTTTAGAATCTTGCTAGTAGAATTTCACTCTTAATCTCTCAATTGATCTAAATAATAAAGAGACTCACTCCCCTTTTTATAGAGGTTAGGCCTAGGAGTCAGTCCTTATCAGATAAGGCCTTGAAAATTTGAAACAAATTCAAATCAGTATCGATATCTGATAAAATTCGTGTCTAAAACACGTGATAAAAAATCCCACAGTCGACATGTCGAACTAGCAGATGACCTACTGAACTTGTCCCATCGACAAGCCAAAGTTTAAGATGGGGCCAAACTTAGGATTTTTTATCCTTGCGAATCTTTATCTTCTACTTGAGATTCTTGGGATAGAGCCTTAGTTTTAATTCAAATAACCCAATAGAGATATTATCTGATTAAAATAGTCATATCTAGATAATCTCTATGAAAATAAATATTCTTAATAATTCAACAAGTCTATCTTGAATTAATTCAAAATTAATCCAACCAATAAATAGATAGGAATTATCTGATCTCGATAATTCAACAAATTTATCTTGATTCAATTTTTTCACAAAATTAGTTTAACCAATAAACAAACATGAATTATCTGATTTTTTTAAATTTCAGCCAATTTGATAAATCTAACGTAAGTCACCAATTATTGGAAAAGCACGCTGTATCGTTACAGGATTTTTATGAGCTAGCAAAGGAGACCAAATAGACCTATATAGTTTAATCTCCTGATAATTATGAAACCCAATATCCTAGATATACATTTCATAATTATCAACTCTAACATTACTCCACTAAAAGCTTAGAGCTACACTCTCAAACTATATAGAATTACAAAGCCCATATAGCTTAGTCTCCATGACACATCATAATGTATCGTATCCCTATAGGATTATTTATAATCAGCTTAAGGACAAGTTCTGTCTTACCTTCCTGATTATTTTTATCTTACGTTCCATTATCTCACCATCGAAAAACTTACCATCTAAAGACGGTGTACCATTTGGTTACACCTATGTATCCAAATGGTTAAGTGCTCTAGTTTTCTAATTATAGGATAACTAATATAAGAGGTTATCACTACTGCTAAAGAGGAGCTATGGATTCCATATTTATGAATAATAGGTCTACGCTATTAAGAGTCATGCCTCTAACATACCGACATGTGTACCACTATTTAAATATAGATGTCATCGTTTGGTACATCAAAAGACACAAGTCAAGACAACAGGCCCACTATTCATCTCAGGATTAAGATGCAATACAAATGATTACCTAAAGTGAATCGATTTTTTGAGATAGAATTATTAATCCAAATTAATTCACTTTATATCCCGATCCAACATATAGTCATTTATGACGATGTGTCAATGTTTCTATGCATAGAGTCCACCTCTGATAGCTAAGACAAACCATCTCCCAATAGAGATATAGACAACATTACAATCTTTGCATGATTAAAGTGCCCAGCTTTATTCCATCGATTGCGGATCTTATAATTTAGACCGTCACCTTAGGAATCGTGTCTTTTGCATAATCTATCCATCATAAGCCCAATTATTAAAGGTTTAGACCGACAGTCTCAGACTTCTGTTTGCTTAACATACATTCAACAAATATAAATGTAAAGAGGACAAGATTTGGTACATAAATAATAAATAAATTATTTATCGATAAAAATGTCTCCAAAAACATATTAAATTTTTACTTCTTAGGGCATACACGTCTAACAGGATCAATATCTAATAAAATTGTGTAAAAGCGCATGATCAGATTATCATTCGGTCAGCAGGTTGAACTGACAGATCGACTTGCCAAACTTACCCCATCAGTAGGCTGATTCTAAAGACCGGCCTACCGAACTTATGATAAATGATCCCTACAAATCTTTTATTTTCGACCTGAGATTCTTTGGATAAAGCCTCAATTTTAATTCAAATAATCAAATAGAGAAATTATCTTATTAAAAAACAATATCTAGATAATCTCTAGGAAAATAAATATTCTTGATAATTCAACAAGATTATCTTGAATAATTTAGACCAAAATTTATTCAACCGATAAACAAACAATAATTATGCGATCTATCGAATTTTAGCCAATTTGATATTTAACATAAGTCACTAATTTATTGGAAAAATACACTGTATCATTACAGGATTTATTATAAGTTAGCAAAGGGGACCTAATAGACCTATATTGTTCAAGCTTCTGATAATTATGAAACCCAATATCCCAGATATACATTTCATAATTATCAACTCTAAGGTTACTCCACTAAAAGCTTAGAGTTGCGCTCTTGAACCATATAGAATTACGAAGCCCGAATAGCTAAGTCTGCATGACATATCACAATGTGTCATATCCCCATAGGATTATCCATTATCGGCTTAAGGATAAATTCTGTCTTACCTTCCTGATTATTTTTCTTTTACATTCTATTATCTCACGATCAGAAAACTTACCATCCAATGACAGTATTATATTCAGTTACATCTATGTATCCAAATGGTTGAGTACTCTAGTATTCCAATTATAGGATAATGCACATAAGAGGATATCATCGACTCCTAAAGAGGAGTTATGGATTCCGTATCTATGAATAACATGTCTACGCTATCAAGAGTCATGCCTTCAACGTATCAGTACACGTACCAACATAAACTATGGATGTCACCCTTTGGCACATCAAAAGACATAAGTCAAGACAACGAACCCATTATTCATCGTAAGATTAAGATACAACACATACGATTATCTATAGTGAATTGATTTGCTGAGATAGAATTATTAATCTAAATCAATTACACTTTTTGTCCCGATCCAATACATCCTCACTTATGACAATGTATCAATATTTCTATTCATAGAGTTTTCCTCCAATGGCCAAGACAAACCATCTCCCATTAGGGATATAGACAACATAACAATCTTTGCATGAATAAAGTGCCCAGCTTTATTCCCTTGATTGTGGATCTTATGATTTAGACCGTCACCTTTACAAGTAAGTCTTCCGCATAATCTGTCCATCACATGCCTGATTCTAAAGGTTTAGACCGACAGTCTCAGACTTTTGTTTACTTATCATTCATTCAACAAATATAAACGTAAAGAGGACAATAATTTAGTATATGAATAATAAATAAATTTTTTTTTGATAAAAATGTCTCCAAAAACACATTACATTTTTACTCCTTAGAGCATACATGTCTAACGGATTGGTGTAACTAAAACACGCCCAACAAGAGGCTCGAGCGGTGATTGGGGAGTGCACTGCACTTGCACATGAAGAGCTGAAGATGCGGGAGAGAGCCAGGGCCCATGCAGTTTGGCTTCACGAATTTGGAGGTGACACATGTCAGATTCGTTATGTTGTGTGCTACTTAGTTGTGAATTTGTGGGAAGTTTTAACTTGATTTCTTCTTTTTTATTACCCATTTTCAAATCTTTTTGTACTACTAAAATATATAAGATAAATAAGACATTCCTAGTTAAAACATTTAAATAAAAAATTATGAAAATGTTTTAATTAAATCTTAAATAATTTAGTATTTATAAAATAATTAGTAGTAATACATATTTTATGTGCTAATCATGGAGGTAACTGCTCTCCCATGTCCTTCATTCTTTTTCTCTTTATCTCCCTAGTCATATCCTTTTACCTTTTCCAAGTTCTAAAATGCATGGAGGGATGGTTACACGGGTAGTTATTTTGGGTGATTCAAATGTTCAAGATGGTTTCTTTGAGTGGAAGTTTTCTTTTAGATCGAAAGTGTCTTCGAATGGTGAAGGGTGTAATGACATCTTATTTATTAATGCAAAGTGAGGAGATGGTATTTTTCTTGCACGTTTTCTCCTTACTTTGGCCTTGCTTGTGTATTAGCTCCTTATCTTAGCAAGCTCAGAGCTTCTTTAAACCAATGGTTTTACTTTGGTGAAGTACGTAAAATGCTTTGAGTTGGAGTCTTTCCCTAGCCCTTTCCTTTACCCCTATTGATATGGAGCATTCTTTTAAGCTCTTGAACAAAATGGTACAATAATGTGAGCATTCTCTTAAGTCTTTCCCTTGCACGTTAAGCAAAGACATGGGCTTGCTCACAAGTTAAGCAAGGACAAGGCCTTGCTCTCATATTGAAGAGGGCATGGCCTTGCTTTCATGTTGACCAAGGACATGATCTTGGTAGTATGTTTCTAATGGATTTAACCTTGACCTTGCTCTTGCACTAGCTCCAAATTTGGAGCTAGAAGGAGGGGTCGTCGCCCTTTCAATAAAACTTACAACCTTCAGGATCTAAAAGATGTCGCTGTGACTATCAAGTTACAACAACATGAAATTTCGAAATGAGACCATCTAAGGAAACACTTAAAGCCATCACTTCCTGTTAACTATACGAAGGTCCTCATACAAAATTTTGTAAGCATGACAAAGCAACTTCAAGACTGTAGAAAAAGAGACAGCGATTTCTAGCATCTATACTTCCACTATTTCAAGCATCTTTGATGCTATTGCTAATAGATGGGCTCCTAATCCTAGAGAACATAAGTTTATCTCTCTTATGTAATTCTCAATTTTTTCCTAGGATTTCATTACATTTGTTATCTATTGCTTGAGAAAGTGTCTTCTTGGTTCATTTTCCTCTTTCTTGGTTTTCGATTATCCTTGTTTCTTCAAATATATATATAAATATGATTATTCAAATAACCATTACCCCAATACTTAAAGGACTTTTCAAGCACATGGTGCTTTAAAGGGTAGCTTTTCATAGCGCCCATCTCAAAGGGAGGCTCCTTATAGCACCCTCCCTTCGTTGGGGAGCCTCATGTAGAGCTTTTATCAAAAGGTAGCTCCTCGTAGCGCTCATCTCAAAGGAAGGCTCATTGTAGCACCCTCACTTCTTTGAAGAACCTCATGTAGAGCTCGTATTGTGTGTAGCCCCTCATAGCAGCCACCTCCAAGGTTGGCTCCTTATAGCAGCCTTTGTTCATCGAAGAGCTTCATGTAGAGCCTATCTTGTCAGGTAGCTTCTTGTAGCACCTCATTGGGTAGCTTCTCATAGCGCCTACCTTAAAAGGTGGCTCCTCGTAGAACCTTCCTTTCATTAAAGAGCCTCATATAGAGCTCGCATTGTTAGGTAGCTCCTTATAATTCCTACCTCTATGGGGAAAAATAAAGATTCTATATAAAAAATAACAGTAAAGCTTAAAACAACAGTAGAGTTCAACTATAAAAGATATAATACTATTTTGTCGTGATAGTTGATCATGATTTATTCAATTTTTTTATGGTTTATTCACCTTTGTTAATTTTCATTATCTTTGTCGTGAAAGCAAAAATAAAGCTCAAAGAGGTAATCGTGATATGTTTTGAAAACATGGTAAAGCTCAGTAGAGCTCTTTTGTGTGATTATTTTTGGTTTTTAATAGTAATGTTTGTTTGTTTTTCTATGATTTATACTCATTTTCAAATGTGATTGCTCATTTATACTATCTTTTTCAATATTTATATTTTTAATTGTTATATTAAGGGAATGAGTCACATGTTTACAATTCATAAGGGATGAATGCAAAGTTCTAGATGAATCTGGAACATGTGTCCTAGCAAGCAGTAGATCATCTGATAATCATTACAAATTGGAAACAAAAATTTTCTCATCATTTCTTTTGTGCAAACTAACATGACAGAATTATGGAAACAAAAATTAGGACACATTAACTACAAAGATCTATTTAATCTTATTAGTTTTGATGTAGCATTAGGGCTTCCAAAATTGAAGCCTAAACCTGAGGTGTTTGTGGCCCATGCCAGCATGTCAAACAGTTCGTATGTTCATGTAGGTATGGACAACATCTCAGTACCTCCAATGTGTTAGAACTCTTACACATGGATCTCATGGGTCCTATGACCATAGAAAGTATTGGAGGAAAAAGTACATCTTTATTTGTGTTGATGATATGTCCAAATATACGTGGGTTGAATTTCTAAGAGAAAAATTAGTCACATTTGAAAAATTCAAAGGGTTGTGTGTTAAGTTGATGAATAAAAAGCGGGACAAAGTTTTGAAAATTGTTAGAATTAAGGATTCGTTTGATGTGCAAGTTTGGGATAGTGTAGATTAGAACTTTATGGTTTGAACTATGAGTTCTAAATTGTATAATTTAAATAGTGGTTTTCAATTGGCGTTTAAAACTTAAGGTTTAAAACACAAATAATACATATCACAATAATGGGGGAGGCAAAGTTTAGATTATGGGTGTTTTTGAAGCTTCAAAACCACCTTTATGGTTTGCATAGATTTAGTTATTACTCTACTAAATGCTAGTTTGAACCACCTTTATAGTTTGAACTAGCCTAAACCCATGCACTAAACACCAAATAAGAGTGACCATGGGAAAAAAATTTAAAGATGTTAGTCATGCTGAGTTTTGCAATTCTCATCATATTGCTCATGAATTCTCTACTCCTAAGACTCCTGAACAGCATAGAATTATCGAAAGGAAAAATAGACATTTGCTAGAGACAACCTGAGTGATGTTCAACAGCAATAAAACTCACCAAACGACTATGAGTTAAAGTTGTTAACACAACCTGTTACATCATCTGCCATGTCTATATTAGACAAGGTTTAAAGCAAACTCCCTATGAAATCTAGAAGGGTAGAAAGCCTAACCTTAATTGCTTTTACATCTTTAGCAGTAAGCTTTACATTCTCAATGACCAAGAACATCTTAGAAAATTTGACACCAAAAGTAACGAGGGGGTATTTATTGGATATTCTACAAACAACAAGGTATATTATATGTGCAATATTAGAGTTCAAACTGTTATTGAATCCATAAATGTTGTGATTAATGATATTGATGATTTCTTTGCTTATTCTCAAAAAGAGAAGACATCCTCATTGATGGAGAAGAAAGCTATTGAAGAAACAAGTGATTATGATAGGGTAGAGAAAGACACGTATCACACAATAGAGGATGAAGACATAAACACCTCTCAGAATGTTAGGAAGACTACTTTAAAGATAGGGCCGTCATCAAGGGTGATCAACAATCACCTAATAAAAGCTGTCATTGGGGATATAGGGTCTAGAATGATAACAAGGAGAAAATTATAGAACTAGCTAGCTTATGCATGTTATATCTCCCAGGCTAAACTAAAGAATGTCAAGGAGGCCTTGAAAGAAGAAGCCCATATTAGAGCCATGTAGGAAGAGTTAGAACATTTCACCAAAAATGATGAGTGGTCACTAATATCCGAACCTAACGATACAAATATTATTAGTACCAAATGGATCTTTAGAAACAAGTCTGATGAGCATGGAAACATAGTCAGAAATAAAGCCATAATTGTGGCTCAAGGGTACACACAGGTTGAAGGAATCGTCTTCGAAGAAACATTTTCCTTTGTTGCTAGACTTGAGTCCATGTGTCTCCTGTTTGTTGTGTGGCCTGTGCATTCAAGATCAAATTATTCCAAATAGACATAAAGAGTATTTTCCTCAATGGGATTCTAAATGAAGAGGTGTATGTTGGACAATCAAAAGGCTTTGAAGATCCACATCATTCTAATCACATGTACATACTAGAGAAAGCCCTATAGGGTCCAAACAAGCCCCAAGGGCATGGTGTGAGAGGCTGACAGCACACCTTCAAGGGAAAAGGCCACTAATGCTGTTCATTAAGAGAAGCAACTTTGACTTCACATTTGCACAAAGCTATGTTGATAACATAGTGTTTGGCTGCTCATCCAAGAAGCAAGCAGAGGAATTCATCAAACTTATGTAGAGTAAGTTTGAAATTATTATGGTGGGTGAACTTAAGTTTTCCTTGGTTTACAAATCGAACAAATGGATGGTATTTATATTTCACAATCTAAATATGCTAAAAATTTGGTGAAAAAGTTTGGTCTTGAAAATGCTAAACTATTCCAAACTCCAAGGACTATCACTCTTAAACTCTTCAAAGATGAAAAAGGTAAGTATGTGGATCAAAGTTTATATATATGTATGATTGATAATTTGTTGTATATTACTACTAGTCGTCCTAACATATGCTTTAGTATTGGCCTCTATGCACGATATCATGCAAATATGAAGGAGCCACATGTTGGTGTAATGAAAAGAATCATTCGTTATGTAAGTGGAACTTCTGACTTTGGCATTCTATAACTAATAATACAAATGCAAGTCTTGCAGGATATGTTGATGAAGATTGGGCTAGAAGTATGGATGATCAAAAGAACACCACATACATATGTTTTTATGCAGGGACCTACATGGTAGCGTGGCATAATAAGAAACAAAATTTATTCTCTCTTTTCACACTAAGGCTGATTACATAGCCATGGGGAGCTGCTGTACACAACTATTATAGATGACATAAATATTTGATCATAAAATTGAATAGGAGTCAGTCTTAATGTATTGCGAGAACACAAGTGCAATTTGTATTTCTAAAAACCCTATTCAACATCTAGGACCAAGCATAAGACACTTCATTTGTGAGTTTGTTGCAAACAAGGTTATAGTGCTCGAACATATTCAAACAGATTTCTACTTGATTGACTTGTTCTTGACTTGTTCATAAACATGCATTTAGCACAACATAGTTTGAGCACCTTAGAAAATCTCCTAGGATTTGCTTTCTTTAGAGCGCCAAGACACAAAAGTTGTTAAAAAACACAAAATATGATACATTTGTTTTTCATTTCTATATTTTGTAAATGCTAAAATTGCAAATACTTTTTTAACTGAGTAGCACATGCAAACATATTGTTGATTGACTAACTTCTTTCTATACTTGAGAGAAAATTGTGTCTTATAAGGATGGTGCTGAGTCAAAAGGATGGGAATTAAATTGAAAGAGGTTGTGCTTATAGTGTTGACATATAGCCTAATTCTAAATATAGGTGATGATTTCTAATTGAAGCCTTCAGGATATTTAACATTGGTGAAGGGCTACCATTATAGATTGAGTCTAGCAATCCATGGATGTATTCGTAGTAAGAAGCTTCTAAGTATTTATGGATGAGGGTTACCATTGTACATGTGTGAAAGCTACCATTGTTAAACACTGAGCTTCTACCTAAAAGTGAAATTCAATGCTAGAAAAATCAAATACAAAAGAGTGGCAAAAAGAAAATCCCCCTAGAGGCTCTAAAATGTTAAAACCCAAGAAACTAAAGCAAAGTAATGCAACAAACAAACAAATGAATAAATAAATAAATAAAGGGTGGAAAAAAGTGAGATTGGAGAATAAAGCAAAAGTAAATTAAGAAGGGAATAAAGAGAAGATAATTTTAAGATGGGACTAATTGGTGAGTGAAAAGTGCATTTGTGCACACAGTGGAAAACTTAACCTAATCGGACACTTCACACATTTTTAGAGGATCTTTTTTAAGAAGATTCATCCATAGGTAGGTGACATGCTAGTCTTATCATCTCACTATAAGTATTTGTCTTGATCAAAGTAGGCTCTCTCTAATACAAAGTAACCTCCCTATAACCATGATTGTCTTTCACACATGCACATTTGAAGGAGTTGACTTGAAAGATATTTTGTTGAAACAGGTTTGCAGGAAAGAGGGCATTTTTCTTGTTATCTCACTTAGAATCGTTAAGAAAATCTCATAGATTATGTTCAAATTGCTTAAGTAATTTTTTTGAATTGATATTGTTCTTTTTGAATTTGTGTAGGTTGCTTTTGTGCTTATAAGGTCACCTTAGTAATTTATGTAGACATGTTGTTGGTCTACATTATTGTTAAAATAGGTTGAGCACTAATCTTATTTCAAAAAATTTTCTTTATATTGCTCATGATGACATGGCATCCTGCCCAAATACTGTTGTGCTTATAGGTCTTTGAAAAATTAGAGATGTTTGTGTAAATTTTTAAAAATTTGAATTTTAAAAAAAGGAAGTCTTCATTAATTGCATTTGGGAAGTTACTTCTATTTGCTCTAAACAATCTATGAATTTGGACTTCGTTTCAAAAATTGCAATCTTTATTTTGAATTTGCCTTAAAGTTCTCCTTTACTTGAAAGCCTTACTCTTCTCTCTAAAAAGTTTGTTTCCAATCCAAATTGTGCCTTTACAAAATCCAAGCCCTAGGCCCACATGTTGACTTTGGTCACGAAATCGTTTGTCCACCAAGAAGATGGGCGAATCCTCTTCCACTCCTATTGCATGTGCTAAAATTGCTTGGCATGGTCGCTAGTCATGTAACACCCACCGTTTTTCATGCAATGGTTAATGTTAGATATTTAACAACTTTAAGAATTTTCTTCATGAAATAATGCTACTGAGTATTTTATTTTGAGTATGATGACAGATGACAGTCACATAGGGTTGATGTGCTTAAGGTGTTCATGTCACTTATAATGCATACATGGTAGATATTTAATGTTTTGTCGTATCTTAATGTATGTGGTAGTTTGGTAGGTCAATGACTGTTGACGAGCAATCAGCAGATAATCTCCTAAATTGTGGAATTGATGATTATTGTGATTGGATGAAATATTATGTATGATTGGCATATTTTTGATCTTTTTCCTTATTTTATGAGATGGAATATTTGACATTTTTATGATGATTGGATTATGATAAGGTTTCCTATTTTGAAAAAGGTGAAATCAGGTAAGTGGAGCAAATCATTTGACTTTTCCCTTATTTCTCTCCATTTTCCACGTGTATTCATTCCTTTAAAAAAAAAATATTGTTGGAAATATAGATGTTATTAACCTCCCATATAGCATTTTTCATTCACGCGTATTGCTCTCTCTCTCTATGTTGCTTTCTCTCCCTCTCTCTAAAATTCTCTCAGACTCTCTCTTTCTTTTCTCCACATTTTCTCTTTCTTCTCTCCTTTACTTTTGCTGCAAAGAATTAAATGAAATATTGGGTTTTCTCTTAGGTGAATTCAAAGAAAGATTGAGAAGAATTGTCTTGGGCGAATTCAAAGAAATTCATTCTAGGTTTATTCCTAAAATTGTATTTTCTTTGTGTTCTAACTCCTATAACCTTGTCTATGAATTTCCTTTTTCTATGAAATTTTAATATGATGTTTATGTATGTGTTATACAACGTTCCTCAAAATTTCATGCCATTTGGAATTTTCTATGTTTAGATGTAGAATTTCATTTTCTATCACTCATGGTTTAAATGTTGCTGATCGATAAGGATTCACAAAAATGCAGTCCAAGTTCATAGGGCAAACGAACATTGATTCTCATGAAAATTTGCACAAATATTCATGTATATATTAAGTTATGGTCTGGAAAGTTTCATAATGATATGATGAATATTTTATGTGTTATTGAACTTTCTTTAAGATTAGGTTTTATGGCTGTCTGATCAGTAAAATCTAGATTACTTGTTTATATGACTCTTTATCATGACCAAACGAATTTATTTGACAATGAAACCTTTTGTACTGTATTTATATGTTTATAGGTTGTTATAAAAATTTTAGGGTCAAAGTAATTTTATTTTAATTATTTGAGAATGATGATCGTGCATTGCTCATTGCTCTATGTGTTTAGAGTTTATTTGGTCATTGAATTCTAATGCATGTTTTGAATTGTTTTAAACTTATTTGAAGCTAATTTTTGGTTATGTTATAGTTTTAGGTGTCTATTACATATAGGATTTTTATTGAATTATTTTATGATATAGATAATTTATTATATGAATGTGAGTTAGGGCTGCTCACTATTTTGTTATTGTTGGCAGATTTTGTGTTGTGTATTGTGTGACTAATTTTATTTGTCTAATGGAATTTTTATGGCTATAGAAAAATTAGGGTAATTTATATATATGTTAACTTTATCCCTACAAAGTTTCATGCCTTAATTGTATGTGAATTATGAATAAATGAGTTGTGTATCCTTAAGGGTTAGGCAGGTTGTTACATCATAGATTTTGCATGAATATTATAAGATGGTAAAATGTATTTTTTTGTAAAAGTATTTCTTAAGATGGAAGTATGAATAATGTCTTATGGTATTAAATGATTCTATGAAAATAAAGATTAATTTTTATTTGTATATGGATGTATGACATGAACATTCCAAGGACTGAGCACATCGAGACCGCGACAATGTCATATAAGATAAAGTTTAGTAAGCAAGTCAAGTAAGTACAGTCTCACCTACAACATGATGAGGTTTATCAAAAGTTTGAAATCTATGTTCATGATGATTTCTATGATGATTTTATATAATGTTTTATTGTGAAAGTTTTGATGTATAAGAAGGTTTAATGCATGTTTTGATGATGAAGTATTCCAAAATTTAAAAGTATATATATATATATATATATGTATCACTTAATTAAGTGTCGCACATCCCATGTTTATGTCTATGTTTATGATGTCCAAAGTTGGACTTATCATGTTTGGTTTGGGATTAGCTACCCTTCTCCTCTCATGATGGCGTGCCTACGATGATGATTATAGTGCAACACTTAGGTCCCCAAAGATAAAATTAATAAAGTTTTAATATGGATAATGTTAATAAAAGATATGTTCTATATGAAACTATGCGAAGTCTACTGTTATGTTAATGATGATTATGAATATGATGTTAAATAAAGATGTTCATAAAATGTTTTATGTTGTGAGATAGAAAATTGTACTTACTAAGCTTTTGCTTACTTAGTTTATTATTATGTTGTAAACAGAGGTAAGAGAACTATGGATGAGGTGGAGGGCAAGGACGGGCATGTGGGCAAAGAACAATGGATTGAAAATAGAAGAATGCCAAGAAAAAATTTAAAGTTTATAAACTATGTTTTTATTTCCTTGTATGTTTATTTCCACACTATGATGTAATAAGACTTGTTTTATGTTTTCTTTGGTTTGCAGTAGATCGGCTTTCTAATCATTATGGATTGGACAGCTGATGTTGGTATCGGCCTATCGATTATCCTGTATCGGCCTACTGATCTAAGTTTTTTAAAACTTTGATTTTGTAGAGCCTCGGACGGCCTGTCGATGGTTGAAGTTCAGACTACCGGTCATGTTTGGCCTGTCGGTGTCGAAGTTCAGCCTACTGAACTGTTTAAATAGATTTGAAAGGTTGTTTTTAATTTTATTTAAATTATGGTCTCATTATTTTGGTGTTGTAAACTATTTAAGAAGTACATATATATATATAAGTACTTTTAATACATGTTTTTATAAAAAAAAAAGTATGCATGGATCTTAGGGATATGTTTATCAAATTATGTTTTTAATTTAAATAGTTTATCTTAAATAATGATAACAAGGATGAATGTAACAATATTTGTGACGTCCATAAGGGGACGTTATAGGCTTTGGTATCATAGCCAATTTTCATTTTCAATTCATATCGTTACACATTAGTTCAAGTCCTCTAAGTAAGTATGTTTTAAGTTGATTGTTACGGATGTAAGTTTGATGATAAGTATAAGATTTAGTTGTATAATGACAAATGCCCTAGTGCATAATTTAGTAGTGAAATCTTGTCTCATGTTATAAATTGGAAGATTATTCCTAAGCTCATAATTCTTTTAGGAAATCAATGATGAACAGCCGTACAAGAATTCAAACTCATGCTCAAACCACTATTGCTAATGACAACCCAACCGACAAAAGAATGATGACAATGATTGTTGAACTACAAAGGCAACTCGAAGAGCAAAGAAGAGAGATTGAGGAACTAAGAGCGAATGATTAAGGAGGTGAAAGACCAGGAAATGACATGCCACCTCCTCCTCCTTAACCCCAGCTCATGCACTAGAACCAAGACCTGCTATCAAGAGCTGTTATTAGTCAAATGAAAGAGGGTTAAGCTAGCAAACTTTGAAGGTTTTAAGGATCCCCTGGTCACTCAAGGATGGTTGAAGACAATTAAGCCCACTTTGAAGCTCATGGGTTTCATTGAAAATGAGAAGGTCCTCTATGCCTTATACTACCTCACCATGGAGGCCAGAATCTGGTGGGACAGAATTGAACAAAGCAGGAATGTAGACGAGATGACATGGGCTGATTTTGTTTATGAATTCAATACAAAGTTCTTCCATATGAACATTACTTGGAAGCATTATAATGGGTTCGAGAACCTACGCCAAGGAGACATGTCAGTTATTGATGTGGTAGCTAAATTTGACCAGTTGGCATGTCTTTGCCTAGGGATGGTTAGTGATGATGGTGAAAGGGTTAGAAGATTGATCAGAGTTCTCAACCTAGAAATTGCAGCAATTGTTGATGGGGGAAGTCCACCCAGAAACTAAGAACAGGTTGTCTTAAGGGCTCAACGTGCTAAATTTCACTTGTCAAAGCTAAGAAGAAACCAACCCTAACTAGGTCAACAGGTGAACAATGCAAACACTTAGAACCGACCTCAAAACAAAAACAACAATAGTAACAACTGAAGCAACAACAACAAGAACTAGAAGAACAACAAGAGGAAGGGCAACTCTTAGAACCAGTAAAGTCAAGGTAATAAGAAACATGATGGTGGAAAGTACCACAACAATAATAGGCAAATACAACCATCTGCCAAATGTGGGAAGAAACATTCAGGTGAATGCCGTTTTGGGACAAACTAGTGGTTCATTTGTGGACGTGAGGACCACTTTGCCAAGGACTGACCCAACCAGACTAAGGTTCAAGCTTAGCAAAGAGCTCCTCATGCCTAACTCCATTAGATGCAAGCTACCTTAGAAGGACTGCTGATTAATTAGGGAACTTGAAGCCCCACCTACCAATGCCTGCATTTACATAATGACAAAAGAATAGGTGGTTGCTGAAGCCTCTAATGTTGTCATAGTCAGATTTCAAGCATTTTTTTTAATGCACATGCTTTCTTTGATATGGGTGCCACGCATTCATTTGTATCCTTATCCTTTGCTAAGAAGTTAAGAGTACATTTAGAACCTATGAGATAGGGGTTCACTACGACACTAACCTCTGGAGAAGTGATGATGTCTATGCACTATTTGCGTATAGTTCCTCTGTGGATTTCTGAAAGGGAACTCTTTGTCGATCTTATAGTGATCGATATGTATGATTATGACATGTAACACCCCGAAGTTAATTAAATGGTATTAGAATGCTAAATGGTAGATTAGTGTGCCATAATGAATATTTTAAATTTAATTTGAATGTTTTGTGAAAATTTAGTAACCTTGCATTATTTTACTCTTTTAATGATTTTCAATTATTCTAAATTGTTTTTAATTGTTAATTTAATTTTCAATGAAACAATTTGATTTGAAAACAATGTACTATTGCACATAGTCCTGTGCAACTACTTTTTCTTTCCCTCTATTTATTTTCCCTCTCTCTCTCTCTCACTTTCATTTTCTCTCTTTCCTCACTCCCTCGCTCACCCGTGCTTTCTCTCTCGTCTCTCTCTCTTGGTTCTCTCTTCCCCTCTCGTTTTCTCTCTCTAAATTTTTGAAACAAATTTGGATTTAAGCTTCGGAATTGTGGATTGAAGGCTCGGGAACGAGATTCAACAACAAAAACATCGTTTTAAAGCTTCGATTCAAGGTTAGTTTTAAATTTCCTAAACTTTTTCTATTTTTCAAATTTTCTTGCATTTTGAAATCTAAGAGTTTTTAAGCCTAGAAAAGCTTCCATCTAAGTTAGATGGACTTAGATTAGCTAAAATACAAACCTTGTTTGAACAAAAATGGATTGAAATCAAGATTTTTCATTTTTCCTCTATTTTCTCTATTTTCAGATTTTTATGAAAATCTTGTTTAAAACTTGTTTTAATTCATTAAAAAGTGTTCTACTATGATTTTCTATTGTTTGTGATGATTACCCATGCCTGAGAATTGAGAAAACAGGTTGAAATTGAGAATTTGGTTTCGGGATGCCGAGTACCCGTGCATGGAAAATTCTAGAATTTTTCCAGATCGGTAGGCCGGATTCAAGGGATCGGCAGGTCGGATTCAAGGGATTAGCAGGCCGGATTCATCCGACCGGTAGGCCGAACCTGGAAATGTTCGGTTGATCGAACTTGGCTTTTCGGCAGGCCGAACTGTGCAGTTCGGCCGGCCGAACCAGGGGGACCGACAGGCCGACCGAACCTAACTTAATTTTTTTTTATTTTTCTTATTTTTCACCCGTTTTCACTGTTTTGAACCCTGATTGAAATTCTAACTTTATAAAATGATTTTATAAACCTAAATGGCACACTAGGACACCATGAGATGATTTAGTATCATAGGATACCTCGGGTTAGATACTAATGAACTAAGTTACTATACATTTAGGATTTGTACGTGGATCCACGGAGCTAACGTATAGCGGACCGGGATTACGGTGTGGGACACTGACACGGATATCGAGGTAGGACTTCTACCCCTTCCTTGATAGCCAGTTTTAAATATTTTGGCCTCAAAGGGATTATTACGAAAATGTTTTCAAATGATTTGTTGA
>CAMOHE010039411.1:0-11180 GCA_946598075.1 Artocarpus hirsutus
TATAGAAAGATTATCGTATCCACAAGGAGGTGAAAGAGAATTTGTAACTCGAGAGATTGTTAAAATTAAACGTTCAAAAAGGCAAGCGGTTTTTCAGAGCAAAGTTTAAAAGAAATATTTTTGTGATTTTTTTTAATCAAGTTGAAAATTTAAAACATAAAATTAAAATAGTGAAGTTTTGAGAATCCCTTGTATGTTTCGTATCTGATATGGAATTTTAACTCTAATTATTAGTTATCTAAAGTATTTAATTTATTATATCTTTTCTCGTTAATTGCAAGCACTTTTTACTAATTATATAGGTTAACCGAAATCGACAATATAGCAAGCCATAATGCAGTAAGGGTTTTCCTATAAAAACTAGCAAAACAATGATTTGGTGCACTAATCATGAAAATTATAACCGTTGTCACTCAATTATAATCAACATAATTTTAAGATAGAAGAGATAATAACAAATCAAAATTAATATATTTTTATAGAATAAATTATTGTACTAATTTCAGCAGCATCTCAACTTATTAATAGGTTTAAGAATACAATATGACATCCTCTGTCTACAATAAATCAAGAATTACCAAGCATTTACTGTGCCAGTCCATGTCTATAATGCAGCAGAAACTCAAATTAACAAATGAGCATGACTTCAGTATTATTAATATTAATTATGCAACACAATTAAATGGGGAAGAGCCCCCCTATTTATAGTAAAAAAAATTTACTATTCATTTTAATTTTTTATTTTTTATTTTTTATAATATTTTATTATATAATTATATAATTATTTAATTATATTTATATAATATCGCCGCCCCGTGCAAAACGCAGTCTTCACTGTGCGTTTCAGAGTTTGTAATCCAGTGCTTCGCGGCTCACATACGTACCGTAGACGCGCGATCTGAACCGTTAAAATCGATCCAACGGCTGGAGAATGCGTCCGGAAATGGGCCCAGGTGGGACCGCGTGGCCCACCAATCGTGACCGTTGGATCAGTCAAAGTAATCTCATCTAACGGCTACCAGAACGGTTACATGTGAAAGCGACCGCACACGATCCGACGCGGTCTGAGATGCCCTCTGACGCGCGTGAGTCTTGTCGACGCGTGTGATGCACGCGCCAATCAGATTTCGCCGCGTGGACCGCACGCTGACCGTGGCTGACGCAATACACGCGGACGGCTGAGATTAATCAGGGCAATCCATCCGACGGTCAGAAACGTGCCACGTGTCCTCAATTAATCAAATTCAAATTTTTTATTGTTTTTGATGCATTTGATGTCCGATTTTGCCCCTTTTTGCACCGTTTTGCTCCGTTTTTTCTCCAAATTTCAAGTCTAAAAATCATAAACACACTTGAATTAATTATTTTACAAACATAATATTTACAAAAATACTAAAAATATTTATTTAATATTAAAAATACACAAAAATAATTACAAACTTCTACAATTTCTGGTCTTTTGCGGTTTAGCACAGATATAATTTTTAAGACTTGGAAATATTTTTAAAAATTACTAAAAATGTAACAAAACATATTTACAAACTTAAAATACACTATTAAATACATTAAAACTCAAAATAAAATAACCGCACGTTATTTTTACGATTTTTACTATTTACAAACTACACACTTATTTAACACACGAAAATGACTCTAAAAATTACCAAAAACATAATTAAACATAAAAACACAATAAAAGCATATTTTTAAACATATTTACACACTAAGACACAAAAATACTTATTAACACAAAAATGCTATTAATTAAAGAATTTAATGAGAAATAAAAGCATAAATAAATGATTTAAACCTTGTAAAATATACACTTTTACAGTCTCATCAATACCCAACAACATCGTCAATAAATTTTTGGATTGACTAGAAAATATTATATTTCCTAGCCACCGCTAGTGTTGACAAGGGAAGAGAGGGGAGGTAAAGAGGTGAAAAAGGTCAGAGTATTTTAGGATCCTTATTCTCAATTTTTTATGAAATAAATTCTAATTTCTCATGATATGCAATTTATTACACATATTTTAAGCATATGACATAATTTGCAAATTCTTTCCCCATATTTGTAAATATAGTATTTCCTAATAGTATGCAACATCACTAGCACTTTTTCGTATTTACATGGAAATATTGTATCTTCATATATTGTATTTCTAGGCCGCTAGTGACGATGCCAGTGTAAGCGATATCAGGTGATGCCTAGCAACGTCATCAATAAATTTTTATATTTACTAGAAAATACTGTATTTTTTGGCCACCGCTGGTGTCAACAAGGGAAGAGAGGAGAGGTGAAAGATGTGAGAGTATTTTGGGATTCTTATTTTTAATTTCTTATGAGATAAATTTCAATTTCTTATAATATACTATTTACTACACATATTTAAGCATATGACATAATTCACAAATTCTTTCCCCGTATTGGTTATTTGGCTCCTTCTATTTTATCTTATATCGGTTCCATGGTTCATGTCGAAGTTGATCTTGACGTGAGATGAGGGTTAGGCTGACATACGGGTCAAGCAGGAACCCATAATTTTTCAAAAATTATATTTTGGTCCCTCAAATTTTAAATTTTTTCAAAAGTTCATTTAATCCCTAACATTTTAAAATTTACATTTGGCATCATAATTTCAAAAATTTACATTTTTGACCCCTTAATGTTTATAAAATCATATATTTAGCCCATATTTTTTTGAGAGTTACATTTGGATCCCCTTTAAAAAAAAGGAAACATCATTTTGCCCCTTATACAATATGTGATGACCCCAAACAACACGATGTTGGATTATGACAGTATAACATACAATACACCTTATACATCACAACACAATATAACCCACCAAACATAACCATATTATTTCAAAGTAAATCAAGGGGTGTGTGGCAAAGAGATAAATTTTATTAATGATAGATTTCTTAATTCATATATCAATTAAATATGTAGGCCGCACAGAAAGCAAGAGGAAACCACGGCACATTGCTTTTTTTGCATTAATTTCTTATTACGTATTTAATTATCAAATAAAACCAATGCATCATTCACAAGGTACAAGGCAGATGTAACGACGTCGGATTTTGGCACATTTTCCATCCTCGTAACCTTCACTCCGGCATATTTCAATGCAATTGTCTGGTTTTATGCAAAGTCTTTTAAATCTACAGCTTTCTACTTCACAAAACTTTGCTTCTGTAATGGGCATTGTGCCTTCATCTGT
Organism: Artocarpus hirsutus; assembly: GCA_946598075.1. NCBI lineage: Eukaryota > Viridiplantae > Streptophyta > Magnoliopsida > Rosales > Moraceae > Artocarpus > Artocarpus hirsutus. Next base: position 3,228 of record CAMOHE010039411.1, read on the forward strand.
CATATTAAAAAACAAAAAATTGCTACATTATTTATGTACACAAACACACACAAGGGATTCATGAGGGATATGTTTTCTCAAAATAAAAATTATAACTTAATTAAGCAATACTATCTGGCATTAGATTGACTTGGCGAGGTTTTGTAATTCACTATATCAAGAGAGAGTTGTATATGCACCAAAACAAATTAAGTGAACAAATATAACAAATATAAGATATATAGCCGAAATTTAGAGAAAGATGCAAAACTTACGAGACATAAAGAGAAGGGTGAGCAATAACACTGGCTGCTTCCTCTCCATGCCTTTGGTTTTTCCTTCCACAAACACTTTGTTTTTTTTCCCGATGGTCACTAACGCTTTGCACTTTGTTTCTATACTTTTAGCCTGGAAATATTATATATATATATATATATATATATCACTTTATTATCTTTCATCCAGATTTAGTACTGACTATTCCCATCTGTATTTAATTTTAAATTTCGAGGACATACTATTTACATCTTTTTTTTAATTCAAAATCGTTGGATAGTTAATTTTAGGTTTTGAGGAAATCCTAATTTACAACTTTTACTTTCAAAATGGTAAGCATATTTAATATTAGATTATGAGGGCAGTATAATAAACAACTTTTGCACTCCATATTGTTGAATATTCAATTTTAGATTATGAATTCAGCGGCAGTGTTGGGGGGAGTGGGCCCGACAGGCCCCCATTGAAATTTTTTTCCTCAAAAGAATTACTCAAAATTGTTGTGGTTTTTCATTTATGCCCACACTCAAATTTTCTTATCTCTTCATAAACCCCCACTAAAACTTTGCTTTTATTAACCATAAAATCTCATTGGTCCCAAGAAAAAGCGAGAGGAGACGAAAGTAAGAGAAATTGGTGATGTACAGGGGTTAAGGAAATGACAAACAGAAGGAAAGAAAGGATTTTGTTTTCATTTTTTTAATTGGAATTGTTGTTGTTTTTTTTTTTTTTTTTTGTTGGTACTTTTCTGAATAAAAAGTAATTGATCATTTAATATAAGAAATTGCAACGTTTTTTAGTAACATTGCTCTTACGTATATGTATTTGTCTCATTCTTTCTTTATTGTAATTTCTCATACTTATTTTTTCCTATTCTTCTCCGATGGGGTCTATTAACATATTGGTAAAGTTGTAGTTTCGAAGAACATAAATGAAATGCTAAAATATTTTGAATGGCTATGGATGCTTATTGGATGTCTGTGATCTGTCTGACAATAACATAATTTTGTTTATAATTTTTTAGGAAGATTTGTGAATTATTAAATGACTTGTTAAAATAATTATCAAATATTTCCTTTAAACGGATGAATAATTGTTTAGTCGTCTACTTCGAGAAAGAAATTTTCATTGGTGTTGAAACGAAGCTATTATGCAGTCTTTTAAAGAATGAAAACTTCACCGCTTATTGTAACATGTTCCATGATTTTGTTATTTTATGTATGTCTGTCCAATACTTTCTGGGGAAAAAAATCAATGGAACATGTATCTTGTTTATGGCTAAAAAAAATAGTTTACGCCCCCCTAAAGTGAGGCTGGCTCCGCCACTGATTGTGACTAGGATATTTGTATATCATGATTGACTTTACCTTTTATTAGTAATGTATTTTAAAAAATTATTACTTTATTTTATCTCTACTACGAAAACACATATAATAATTATAGATCATTACTTTACTTTTTATTACGATTTTGTCACTCTTTGGTACTGTAAAATTGTTATTTTGTTTGAGAAGCGAGGGCAGCTTAGTTGGTTATAAGTCCCTCTATCCCAACCATAGGTTGTGGGTTTGAGTCATGTTCAGCCCCACTCAAAAGTATAGCATTTCCTCTCCCCTATATCAAAAAAAAAAAATTGTTATATTGTTTTATGATAAAAAAAATACTATAGTTTAAGTTGGTTGGAGTTATATTTTGTAATTATGACTGTGTTCTTAAAATGCCCGAATGGTGAAATAGCATATAGAGGTCAAAAATATAGTACGTTAATTATCAATTCTACGAATCGTAACTTTGATTTTTAGTCTTTAACTACAGGTGTAGAAGAACCAAAGATAAGGGATAGAGCCAACCACAATGAATTGTATAAATAGAAGATTAAAATAAAACCCAAAATAGTTGAAAGAATTTAGCAGTCAAGAAAGTGATTGAGAAATGAAAAAAAAAAAAAAAAACTAAGGATATAATTTTGTAATGGGTTATTTATTTTTTTTACATATGTTTTAAGTTTATTCAAAACAGTATACCTTCAATTCTCAATCTTATAAAGTGTATACCTCATGATATTCAGTATTCAAATTCATACCTCTTGTAAGTCAACATCCATTTTGACTTTTAAAATCTCCAAAATACCCTTAAAAACTAAAAAAAGAAAAAAAGAAAATAGGCCCCTCAACCCTTCATCACCTCACCCCACTACCACTGCCACACACCATTGCAGCCATCCGCTACTGTTGACGCCCCCACGGGAAGCCCATAAAAAGTTCAAAATATGTTTGTACAAAGAATGCCTCAACGGCAATGGAACGAGGCCTCACAACATCTGTCGAAGAATTTATGGGTAGAACAAGAATGAAGGCTATGAAAACCTAAAACTATGAATAGGTTTGAGGCATGCAGTTTTATTTTCCTCTGTTACTAAGCTTGCTAACAGATTTAATAGCAAAATACCCCCAAGATAGACAAACCCTGAACATAATATATAGTAATAATATTATATTATAGAACAAGATATTAAACTTGTACATTTCTAGAAATTTAATAGCAAACAGTGCTGTCATTTCATAAACTAATGTATCGTATTCAACTTATGCAACATTTCACGTAAATGTATTCTTTCATGAAGCAATGGAACTATTCCAACATATATGTCCTATGAAAGCATACAATCAAACAACAAAACAGTTTGAAACAATTCAAATCATACAACTTTTAAAATGATGATTTTTTGAGACGTCGCAACACCAAGATTACAACACAGCCTTTTTGGCTGTGCCCGAGTGGGCGCCTAGTACCAGAGGGCTTATTGGTGCTAATAAGCCCAATTTTTAAGGACATGTTTAGAGTTATCAATAGCTGTGCCCTTAATATTCTAATAAAGAACTTTCATTTATTAGGTGAACTGAGAAGCATCTATGTCCTAATTAACTACGACTTATTATTCACCTGCTTGATGTACTTTTTATTCTTCGAATTGACCTGAATAAAAAGCTCCTTCCTGCTTCTCAACTTTGATCAATCCGAGAAAAATTGCAAACTTCAACGACTTTTTTGATGGCGATCTCTTTTGAAATGGCAGATGACGAAAAAGGCAAATTAATAGATATGTTATGTACCTAGTCATACATATGGTGAATTTATATGACGTTTAAAAACTACCATTAAATACCACACATATTTAATGATTCCGAAAAACACAACGATTTCTAAGCCAACTGCTGTCTAATGTACTATTTATACTAGTGTGCATTTGCACTAGTGTTTATATATACACATATATATCAAGGTGTTTGGTAAAGTTAATTAAAACTCAAATAGTAAAAAGTTCTCACATATGCTACAACATATGCTACAGTAAAAAGCAAAAAAGTTGCTACAATATAAATTTCAATGCTTTTAACCTAAATTTGTTCTAACTCACTTTATCAAATGCCCCTATATCATAAATGAAACAAATTTTTTTTAAGGGTTAACTTATAGTTCTAAAATTCATCCACAAAGTAAAATATTTGTGCAACTTATTAAATATCTACATCAAAACTACAGTACATTAACAGCCAAAACAATGTTGGAATTAAATGTGAAATCCCAGCGAAAAAACAGATCGATTAATAAACAAAAATTTTCTAAAAACTTTGTTTATCATGAATAACTATATAATTTTAATTAAATATAGAAAGCTTAGGGGAATTTCTTTCAAACTTTTTGAAAATCAATCAGGATATTCTAGCTTTTTTCTTTGACACCATGAGCTTTCAATCCAAGTCTTCATACCAATAGAACCATAAGTGGGTGTCAATTTACAAGAATGAATAATCTCAGACTTTTCTAGATCTGCTATGTTCTTAATATATGAGACAAACTTTTTTCAAAGAAAGAACTCTTAGTTTTTCTCTATGGACACTTAAAAAAATTATTAGGTCAGTGAAAATATTGATATCTTCTCATTTTTATAACTGAGAAATTAAATTATAGTTTAATTAATTTTTTAAAAAATTTAAAAATATATTTTCTCAGTTTAAGTGGGGTATTACATGCCCACATTAAAAGATAAAATCCCCTTAACGAGTGCAGTGAAATAAGTAAAGAAACCTACCAAACGATCCTTTCGGCCGCAACTTCCACATTAAAACCATAAATATACATCATATACATATTTTTAGTTTAAAATACCCGTGTATATATATTTCTTAATATATATATATATATATATATATATATTAGTTTACAAAACTAAAAACCCGTACATCTCAGGCACACGAGTGTGTGTATATATATATATATATATATATATATATATAGTTAATTAATTTAAATAAAGCATATATTTAAATTCAAAAATAAATCATATTTTTTTAAAAATCAATTTAAATAATCAATTAATTATTTGATTTTTTGTCCATGTTATATTAAACAATGTATGGTCCCACCATACATGTGTCATATACAAAATTAAAATTATATTTAAATAATCTTATTATTTAAGCATAATTAATTAATTAATTCAAAACATATTTAAGTAATCTTATTAATCAAATATAATTGATTAGTCAATTAACAAATGGTCAATTTAAATGTGACAACATTTATCACATTAGATTATGTATCATAGAGAATATTTTTCTATGTCACATTAATATCTCTAATGTAAAATAATTAATTTAGAATTTAATAATTCCAAATTTAATATTTATAATTTGTTCCATGTATTAAATTCAATACAGTGTCATAAAGGCGGCATTGGGACCTATGGACCTATAACTTAAGCTTCAACAAATTTGACATGTAATTAAACTCTTTAATTAATTTGCTAAATTTATTAATTTTAGTGCTAAATTTATTAATTTTAGTGCTACTCTACTAAAAAACCTAAAATTGAACTCTTGAAATTATAATGAAAATTGCTTAAGGAAAATTAGTGAGTAGTCCATTGATTTAATCATTGCATGTAAATCAGTCCTCCATAAATAGTTCGTAATAAAAGCTAGGTTCAATTTTCGTTGACCTCTCTTATTATATCTTTATTTTTGAGTTCTAATAATTCTCTAATGAATAATTAATTTATAATCTTATTGTAAATAAGCACTCTACTGTTCCATTCTCGAATCATCACTCAAGAAAACTATTTTTCTAACTTCCACAAGTAAGGAATAGATTTCTTATCTATATAATACTATTCCCAGCCATTTATTCCATCATATTTCTAAGATGCTAAGTTATGATTTGTCTGTAAACAAATCTTACCATGCAAGTCAAAAAAACATAATGTCATAAACAGGAGTCTAATAAATACTCAAGATTAAAACTGTTATAGATATGATCATCATAGTAATAAATTTGAATACTCTATTTGTAATGGATTATTATTAGAAATTTATAATTTATCTGGTCCAGTCTTATATAATCTCATTATATAAAGTACATGCAATCTAATGTCTTTACATTAACAGCCTAGATAAGAATATTTCAAACTCAATGAGATTGGACCATAGTTATAATATTTAATTAAAAATCTTAAACTATAATTAATTATTACGGACTAGTTAAATTATTATCTATAAATTTTATCTCTAAGTACATAACATATAACACCCCCTTATAGGTGCCACAAGGAACGTTGCTTTTATCGTTAAACTTAATAATTTTGGATAAGAAGTATGAAACAATCAACAACACGCAGAGAAATATCCCAAGAAATACATCCATATAATTTTTAAAACAAAAAAACTATTTCCTGGATTTAACTTTTCCTCTTCAGTTAGCCCGACGGAAAAACTAAGACATTTGGCTAACCGACCGCTTGTAGAAAACTTAGTTTATAAAAACAAATATTTAACAAATATAAACTCACAAATATAATGCAAGTACTTTTAACTTCTAATCAAACAGCAAATTATGACTAATTAGAAAGAAATAAACTATATAGTATATTCTTTAATAAATAACCTAAGAAACTAAAAATCTACAATACAAATTACGTTTAACAAAATATAAGTTCAAAAGAACATATCACAAATAGAATTGAGTCCTAAACAAATAAAAATGCAAAACATAATATATTAAATATTTGTTTGAGTTTAAATTCCTTTCATGATAGACTCTGTTTCCAATCCAACATCCTTGCACATATGCCCATCCTTGTCGTCCATCCTAGTTAATTTGCATTGTCTGACGACCCACCTTTTCGGGCAGTCACTTTACTTACTTAAAACATCATTACTTAAACAATAATCTTACTGACTTAGTAAGAAAATACTTAATTAAAAATTTTTTTTCTTTAAACATTCTTTAAAACGTATTTAAAAATTGTTGCGACCTTTGTCGCCATTTAAGTTGAGACCTCGCTCAACATTTGCCTTTAAAATTATTTCAAATCCTTTCTTAAAACTTAATGAGAAACGTTTTCTAAAACATATCTTAAAACTTAACTTTATAATTATATAAAACAGTTCGTAAACTGTATCTTAAATCTTTGAAAACATTTCTTAATACTCTAATTTTCTTAAAACTTCGCAAACACTACATTAAACAATAAAAAACCTTTTCTTTGAGTAGCGAAAGCAAAACTATAGTGGTATCCACACCCAAATCTTTGCATCTACCCTCCGCAACACCCAGCTCTTCTAGCAGGTCCTACTGGTCACCTGTAAGGCTACCTACAACATGAAGGAACTTTTTAATGAGCTTTCGCCACAAATCATTTAATCATGCTTTAAAAACTTTTCTTATAAAAACCTTTCTCTTATAACATTTTTCATAAACCTTTGTCATAAACATTTCTAAAACATTTCTCATAAACGCTTTTCATAAAACATTTAACATGCAATAATTCTCAGAATGCTTTTTATAAAGCGTCATTGATAAACCTTTTCTTGTAACCCTGAAAATGTTTTCATAAACATTTAACATAACACATTTCTCAGAATGTTTTCCATAACATAAAAATGTTTTTCATAAACATTTAATATAAACATTCCTCAGAATGTTTTTCATAGTCTTTAAATATTTCATAACAAGAAAACAAGCAAAACTAAAATGCATGTTTCTATTTATGCTCCATTATGTACTTTCATTTACGAATGTCTTATGAACATTCTTTTCTTATTTTAACTTTCTATTCTTGTGCCTTAACTTTCCTTATCTTACTTTAACTTTCTATCCCTGTCCTTATTGTTAGTGATGTACCCTAAGCCAATTATGTAATAACTGCATATTGATTTCATTACATGTGCATTTTATTAATAAAGAGGCATTTTCATTATTGCTTTTGATTCTAATTCTATGAATAGTTAATTCTACCTAAAGTCTTCAAGTATGTGACTTGATAGTAAAACTCTTAGGTGAAAATCAAATTATATTCTAAATTGTCCCTAGTCAGTCATTATTATTGGGATAATAATAAATGAAGACTAGTATGAAGTTTGACTGATGATTTTGTTTTACTAATCATGTGTATGAGATACTAAGTCAACTCATAGATACATATTTGAGAAATGATGTATTGGATTGACCCGCTATGAGAATACTGCATGGATAATTGTCATAAGTGATTTTTATCACAATAGTATTATCCTAGTCCTGAAATCACCATGGTTTCTTACATTCTATATTTTGACACAATCTAATATTATCTTTAATAGGATGATGGAATATATTGTTGTTGGATATAGAGTGAATCATGTGAGGAATATGAGTGATTAT
>CAMOHE010039414.1:0-27806 GCA_946598075.1 Artocarpus hirsutus
AGAAAATTCAACAGTCCCTACATAAAGCAAGAGAGAGAAGAGAAAAAAATTTTTTTAGACCCAGTAAATGTTTGTCTTTTAGCCATCATATATTTGTAAAAATATAATAATTTTAGTTAGATTTAAAGGTTTTAAAACATAGGCAGAAAAAGCTTCCTAAAAATATTAAACAGAACTGTGAGTCTGAATTTTTGTGAAACATATCGTTGAGCAATTACACTATGCATCGAAACCTCCAGCCCCACCAAGACAAAAAGCCATGAAATAGACCCTTCAGAAGAATCAGAGAATACTTACGGAGGGTCTTTTGCGTTGAAAAGCAAGTAAAGAGAAGTTGTTTCCAAGAAGATTGACGGGGAATAAGTAAAAGAAATTGGGCACTTTTTTTTTTATAGCTTTTTCTGTTATTTCGGTTACTTTTTTTTTTCTCATGTTAATTTTACTTTGTTTTATAGCTTCATTTTTGCTGTGGCGCTTAAAAAAGGCAGCAAAATTAGGTATTAAAAGTAAAAAGGAAGATCACTGTTGATAACATATTGATCAACCATTGTGCTGCTTTTTTAAAGAATAATAGTAAGTACCATTTATTTTAACACTAATAGGGTGGCCGAGTAGTGATAGGCTATTAGTGGATCGTGGTTAAGGATTCAAATATTAGATGTGTACTTTGATGGTCTTAAATGTAAAAGTATTTCCCTACCAGCCTAACGCTCAATTGGTGAGGCTACAATGATATGCTCCTCGTAAAGTAAGGCTTGACGATAAAACCTTTAGCGAATATTTTTGTCAGTGTCTAGAAAACCTTTTAAATATATATACGTAAGAATAATATGCGCATAGAACGGCCAAAAAAAAAAAAAAGGCGGTAAACAATTGGATTTATATGTAAGAAGTGAGGGCCAATTTGAAGAAAATATTATTAAAAATGAAACAAAAAAAGACCAAGCGAGAAAAAAGCAAAAACACACACAAAATCAAGGTAAAAATTGCTGGCTGTACCATATTAAAGAAGATTACCACCCAACAGCTTAATCCAACGAGCTAGTAAATATTTTAGAAATGGCAATATAATTGTTTCAAGAGTCAAGTCTGGAGGTAACCAAGTCGTAATTTTGTCTCCCTTCAATCGCAGTAAAAGCAGGCACGCACCCAATACTTAAGATAATGGAACAAGCAAACTGATTAATATCTCTGCCCAAAAAATTCATCCGTATTAGTGATTATCTAAGGCAGTTATAACTAAACGTAAGGTTGTGATTTTACTATACTAAGTAAGTTTTTTTAGCCAAATAAATCTGACTTTTTAATTTTATCTAACGTTATTTGTTAATGGGAATAAACGACGGCGAAAATGTTATTTAGTTCATCTATTTGTACGAGAAATTAGTCCCTAATTACTTGAAAAAAAATCATTAGTATCTTTTAACATTTTCCCCTAGTTCTGTAATAGGATCAGGAACCAAAGCACAACAGTTCTAAAATAATATTAAATAAATTATACTGTTCAAGAATTTTCTATTGGCCTTAAGATCAAAGTAAAATTGTTTTGGAAAAAATAAAGAAAAAACTTAAAAGGGACTAAATGATACCTTCCTTGCAAGTTTACTTGTTTCGGTACTATTATTCTTGATTTCTAAGACTAAAGAGGCCGTAACAAGTCTTCGACACGTCCAATGAAAAGAAAAAATGAACAAGAAGAATGGAAAATCCAGAAGAGTTGAGGCTGTTGGATAAACATATGATGACATTATATTCCAAGATTCAAACAATTTGAAGTCAACTGTGAATCTTGGTCCCCGAAAAATATAATTGATTTCACTTTGCTCTTTAAAGTTTAAAATAATACAACCCCTCTCAGCTTATCATAAGCTGTAACTTTGATATTTCCGTCAATGAGACGTGAATTATTTTAATAATTCTAATCACGTATGGATTACACAAGTAACTTATAAGATGTAAAATATAAAGAGATGATGGCAAAAAGTGGAAAGAGTTTATAATGACTTTTTGAAAGAAAATTGTTTATTCCATTTAAACTTACCTTTAAACCAAAAATTTATTGTTCAACACGGTGTTTTATATCATAAAATTTGAACTACTATAAGTTAGAAATTTTTATTTTGAATCAACGAAACAAATGCCACATATTTTTACCTCTAACAAGTGATCACATTACTTACAAGTGATTAATTTTATTTTTTGTTCTTTTTTTTGATGATCTGAAAGAGGATAATTGATATCATCCCACTTCATCCCCATAATATCTCGGGTGCCTCTTTATCCCTATCATTTATAGAAGAAGTCTCGGAACCTATTAATGTAACAAGAATGGCCCGACTCAATTATAATCAAAGGATGAACTCAGATTCACCCAAAACACCATAGGTCCAATTTTACATAACCCATTTGTCGAGTAAGACCTTTTATATATATATATATATTGGAGCTGCCAAGGTTTGAATATATAAGAATATCTTAGGAGGAGAAGAAAAAAAGACATTCTTACAAATGCCATATCAAGCCACCAACCCATTGGTGGTTTTAAGTGGTTAATTAAACAGCAAAAAGATAGATATCTTGACCACAACGAAAGAATTAAAGTTGCAACTTATGGAAAATTTGAAATTTTGTGCTATTATAAATGAAAGGTCGTAAAAGGAGAAAATAGCCACTTTTCTTCAAGGTTAAAATTTAAAAGAGTAATACTAGATATATAAACTCTATCTTAACTTTTGTACCAACTTTGAGTTGTTATTAATTTATTGGTAGATACAACCTGTTGACATGGCAATCTTTTAAACATTTACTAATAAAAACATAACCACTTATAAGTTGGTTCATGGGTTGATATCCCTAGCATTTCCAATTTAGAAATAACCCAAACTTTTTCTCCATGTAAGTTTTTTCCCCTAAAACATATAACAGATTAATTGAGTTATAATACCTCCGTGAGATGGAGCTCGATAGGAGATATTCCAATCTTGTAACATTTTTTTTCCTTTTTTCAATAATATGAGAAAATAAGACTGCATCAACATTAGGTAGGGATGTTAATCGTCGAGGGAGCAAAGGATGCCGAGAACAGGCGCAAAGGCTTGAAGAATGGCACGGAAGAACTGCTGAAGAACATTTTGAGGATTGGAGGCTCATTGCCTAGAAATTTGGAGGCATAGGACGTGGAGGTATGGAAGCACACAGTCTTGGGATATGGAGACTACATAGCCTAGGGTTTAGGGGCTCGTGACCTTAAGGGGACAAAATTGAGGATCATGTACTCTTTAGAGTATGAAACTATGCTGCCATATAGAAAATTAAATAAGAAAAATAAAATATAAAAAAAGAAAAAGATTCTATGTAGCTCAATAATGTACCTACATCCACATACTCCGAACAAAAACGTATAGAATTATAAATGCACAATACAATGCATATAGATGTGTTAGTTACTCTAAACTAAAATAAGACATTTCTTAGTATAAAAATAAATATAAATAAAATCAAAACAATTAATAAAGGGTAATTATATGATAAATATTAACTTTTCTTAATATTTTTGGTACTTTAGTGACTTATTTGCATATACAAGATCTTGTCTCTCTATTTTGCATTTTTCTCTATTTTAGGGAAGATTTCCATAAGCTATAGGTTCGTAAAGTTGATCCCCATTTAGTTATTAGGATTCTGATTAAAAGAAAAAAAATCTTGTAATCCTGTAAGTCAATTCCTTTATTTTTCTTTATTCAGTTTCTTTTCTTGAAGATTTCTTGGTTAATTGATTGTAGAAAATCACGATAAATTATGTCAGTACTTGTAACACCCAGGGTTTAATTAAGTAAGGTTAGCATGTAAATGGTAGATTAGTTTGTCTTAATATGATTTAATTTTAATTTAAACATTTTTGTGGTACATTTTAAGTTTATCTCACCTTTAGTTATTTTTATTTGTTATTTTAAATTTTGAAACAAAATAATTTATAAAATGTCCAATATATTCCTTTCAGAAAACCAGGTGTTGGAACCTGATTTTCATTCCGTAGAACTACATTTCTCTCTATTTAATCCACTCTCCCTCTCCTCTTCTCTCCCTCACTCTCTCCTAGCACACACTCTCTCTCTCTTCCTCTCTTCTTTGTTTCCTTCTCCCTCTCTCTTTTGTTGGTTTTCAAAAAAATTTCAAGCTCAAGCCTCGATTTTTGGCTAGATTGGAGTTCAAGAAACAAGATTTAGTCTCTATAAACCCGATTTAAAGCTCAGATTTGACGTTAGTTTACTAAACTCTCAAAAGCAATTCTATAAATTTCTTTAAAATGTTGAAATTTGAGTTTTTAGAGCTTTGAAAATCTTAAATCTAAGTTAATAGAACTCAAATCACCTAGAATGTAGGCTTGATTTCACAAAAATCGAATTGAATCTCAATTTCTTTTTTTCTCCATTTCTGGATTTATTCAAAAATCTTTGTGTAAATCTTGTTTAAAGTTATTTAAAAGTGTTCTAGTATGTTTTTCTAGTATCTATGAACATTAACTATGCTTGAGAATTGAGAAAACAGGTTTGGATTAAGATTTTAAGTTTAGGGAGGCCAAGACTCGAAGTCTCAGGTCCCCCAAGTTTTTCTAGTTCAGCAGGCAAATGATGAGCATTGGCAGGCCAGACTTATAAGTTCAGCATGCCAGACTCATCTGCTCGGCAAGCCAAATCTGGGCCAGTTTGGCAGGCTGGTGTTGTGCATCCAGTAGGCCAAACTATGCAGTTCGGCAGGTCGGACAGACAAGTTCGTTTTCAACATTTAAAACCTAGATGAAGACTTTGACCCCATGATATGATATTTTGACTATAAAAGGCATACACAGCCACCATGAAATAGCATAGTAGCATAGAATATTCTGAGTTAGATATTGATAAAGCTTAGTTTACTTTTTAAGGTTGATGGTGGTTCCGTGGAGCTAACATATAGCGGGTCGGGACTGCAGTATTAGGTCACAATACAAACTATCGAGGTAGGATTTCTACCCCTTTCTTTGGTAGCCAAGTTTTTAAGTTTTGGCCTAAAAAAAAAGATTCTTTCGAAGTGTTTTCAATGAATGACCAAGAAGGGCCTTGGCCACAGAACGATTTCTTTCAAAAAAAATTCTTTCAAAATGATGCTTACAAAATGACTTCTTTTAAAATGAGCTTCAAGAAAATGATTGAGATGAACTTCTTAGTAACTTTCATTACTTGTTGAAGAATGAATGATTATAATGAATCAAATAGTGAATGTAATGACAATATCCAGTAAATGAGACATGATAATAATATGACACCGGACGTGTCTGTTAATACCGTTCGGAATGATAAAATAGAGTATGATACTATATATAGAGATCGGGTCATAGGGAACGCGATCTTGGAGACAAGTCCCAAAACCTAGCTGGGTCACTACGGTAGTGATAGTATGGCTTTGCCAAAGAGCTATTTAATAAAGAATAATTCCAAATAAATAGTAATTCTAAAAGGTAAAGATGAAATTAATATGTTTTAATCTTCTTTTTGAATTTTTATAATCTATTTTTAAATATGAAACTTTAAGTTTAGAATTAATGTTTTCTAAACTTGGTCCTATTGAACCTTCTATCCATAGTTCTTTATTTGTTTTAAAACCTTTTCTCCTAGGTGGATTACAACTTAGGATCCATTAGGAGGTAACATGGCAGACATGTGAGTCGTAGGAATAATGTTTAGGTTATTTCTTTATTTTAATCAAGACATGTATTGTTTAAATTTTATCTCTCATATTGAACTGTGATTGTAATATTTTATTGTCGATACCATGTGTTGTATTAATGTGGGTCCGATGGGGCCCGGCTTATGTCCTTCTGTCTTTATTATTTTATTTTATGATTAACTGTTTCAAAACAACGATAATTGTTTTTAAAAAGTTTTTAAACTATCAAATCATTCAAAATAACCAAAAATATTTAATTAGTAATTTTAATCAAAGTTTGGTTTAATTAACCTAATTAATCTACCACGTCACCTCTCGTATTTCGAGACGTGACATTACTATATATTCCGGAACTAAAACCAATTTCAATGGCCTTATAACACCATAAAATCATTTTTAAGCAATTGAATTAACAAGTTAGTCAGAACTAAAATTTTAAATTTAAGAATCTATTCAAAGCTTCACACTATATTTAGTTACAACAAATTAGTTGTAACTAACATTCTAAACCATGCTATGACAAAGTTATCAATGCTTTTACTTTAATTAGACTTGGAAAGATTATCCGTCTATTTGCCTATGTTGACTATAAAAAAATACGGAGATACTCGACTTAAATAAATGGATTCTCATGTAACCATTATAAGGGTTATTATATTTTTTTGTTTTCTTTTTTTTCGCATTTCACTCGGCATTTTAGAGTTATTCAACAGAAGAAAGTTTTTCACGATAAAAAACGTCACACATCAAAATGCTAAAAAATCAACGCATTGCATATTAGATTACATTTTATATTACAGTTGCATATTTATATAGTGATTTTTTTATCGTGTATATAGTGAATTACATTTAGGAATAAACTCATGAGTTGTTTCACCCTCCAAAAAAAAAAAAGGGGGGAAAAAAAAACTCAAGAGATGTCCCTCAAGTTTATTTTCTCTCGAGAACAGTAGCCTTTTTTTATCGATTTAATTTGTCACAAATACGTTATATAAAGTGTAAAACCGTCTCTTTCACGGAGAACTTTAGAGGCTTTATTTTACAAATATAGTTAAAACTATAAGCTATCATAGAATTACAAGATAAAGCGAAAGTTTATTATAATATAAAATTTTTATATGCTATAATATTTTAATTTTAACTTATAATTTTAATTATATTACTAAATACTCTCAGAATTGGTAGTATTTACGCTACTTGAAGGGCTTGGGAAAGTTAAAATATCTTTATTCCTATAAAAATTTCCTCCAAACCTTATATAACCCAATTTCCCACTCCGTTAAAGCCTTTTCCCACAAGAATTGTACCAAAGAAAGCAAGTCGATCCAAGACTATTACTTTCCCAATCGGGTACTAGTTTTGGGATTGATTCTAAAGAGAGAAAAACAAATAAAAAAAGAATCAAGGACGTCCATTAGATGGGGCATTTGGATAAATGGTTTTAAGAAATTTTTTCTTTTGGTAAGTAATCTTTTTTTTTTTTTCATCAAAAATCAAGCTTTTTACATAAAAAAAATTGCTCCATTTTTTTTTTAATCTTGTTGAGGTTTTTTTTTTGCTCTAGGTTTTTTTTTTTCAACTTATTAAGGTTTTTTTTTTAAAAAACTGAAACAATTTTTCTGCCAAAAAAACTTAATTTTTAGTGAAAAAAAGCTCATTTCTTTAATTAATTTTTTTGGGCGGCCCTTTTTTTAAATTCCTGCCCATTAGATTTATTCTTTGTGTTTTACTCAAAATCTAGAAGCTTTCGAAAAATTGAGATTTCAATTTTTTTATGCATTACAATAAGGTCTTTTCCACAAAAAATAAAAATAAAAAATAAAAAAGCAGAAGACGACTTCCCAAAATATTGACAGATGACCGAGCCCCACAATTGACGGATTAAAGAGTAGAATAACGAATCTTTACCCAAAAAAAATAATAAAAAAAAAGAATACAACAAGCAAAATGAGCATCAAAATTTCAAATGACAGGAAGATTCTGATTGGCCTTCTTTCTCTCTCTATTTTTTTATTTTCTTTTGCTGAAGTCATAGACTCCTACTTGAAGAGAAGGTTTTGACCGCATTACCGTATTAAATATGATTCATATCATAAACAAATATCACTAATATTTCATTTCGCAAAAAAAAAAAAATTACTAATACTTTAAGGTCCTAAAATAAATAAAAAAATCTTCAACGAGAATTTTCTTTTTGGAGCAAAAAACAAAATTATCAGATTTGCACATGAAAAGGCCTATAGATTTTCTTTTCCCTTTAAAAAAAAAAACAAACTTTCGCTGTTTTCCGAGACTTCAGGAATAGACCATACACCACACATCCCACGGCCATACCAAGCCACGTCTTTGAGTAATGCCAGCTAAATCTAAATACCAAAAACATCCTTCACTTTGTTACAAATTTACAATCCTAGGACTGCCCATCCCATCCAAACCTGGAAACTTTACGTTCACATAGTCACATGAAAGTGGTATTTACGTCTCTGTGGTATCAAATTGTTCTTGTCGACTTTCGTGTAAAGGCATTTCTAGTCACATACATTTATTCATCACCATAATCCACAAAAAAATATGTTTGGCTGTTGCCATCGGAGAATACGACCGACGTACCAAAAACGACTCTTTTTTCTTATAAATAGATCTAATCCGAACGACGAAAAAAAAAATATAACTTATCCGATAAAGTTAATTCTAACTAATTTCTCAGTTAAAAATAATATACAACTCTCACATATTATAATAAAAAAAATTATAATATAAAATTAATACAGTAATATTTTTAATCAATAATTTTAACGTCGTGTCAAATATTTTATTACTTAGTATTAAGTATTGCTGACTCAGCACCAAGACACGCATACACGGGAAAGTTAGAAAATCTCAGTCTTTCCTTTTTCTGAGTAGTGTGTGACGTGTAAAATCGTATTAATAACGAACCACACATCCCATATTGTCATAGTGTCACCGACTGCCGGAGTTAATGTTTTCAAGAAGGTAAAAAAAAAAAAAATCAAAAAGGAGGAGGAGGAAGGGGAAAATAAAGAAATGCAATAATTTTTTGTTGTTCAAAATGTTCATATGGCCTCCACCGTCAGATTATTTTTCGCTAATTTGCTTTTCATCCAATTTGTAGGGTCATCAATGATCAAACGGCTAATGGGATAGGAAACACGTTAAAAAGAAAAAAAAAAATTGCCAAGTAGATTGTTTAGAGTTTACTCCACCATGTTCAAAATCTTATCCACAAAAATAAATAAGGGTATTTTAGAGTAAAAAAACAATTATCCTTTTTTATTCGTAATCAAGACATTGAGATTCTTTCAAGTTTCCATTTTTTTTAAGGGGTAGTTTCCATTTTTTTTTTAATCTTATTTTTTATAAATATTTTTTGACAGCTCAACAGTCCCTCCATAATTTAACAATTAAAAAAAAGGAAAGTTTAAGGGGTTTGTTTCTATATATTCTCGTTCTCACAACCGGTCCAACACCTCTATATCCTCTTCTTCTTCCTCTCTCTTTCCGTATTGCGTTTACTCTATTTCTCTTTCTCTTCTTCTTAATCTCATCTCTTAATTTTCTTCTTCTTGTTTTTCTGCTTTTCTTCTTCTTGCTTTTCTGCTTCTTCTTCTTTGTCTTCTAATTCCTTGTTTCACAAGCAAACAAAATGCCGGCCGTGGGAGGAATACCCGCCGGTGGCTCCGACAAGGCCTACCCGGGAAATCTGACCCCCTACGTCACCGTTACATGTATCGTCGCCTCCATGGGCGGACTTATTTTCGGCTACGATATCGGAATCTCCGGTACTGCTTTTACACATAAAACACATACATGTACCTGTCTTTTCCAACGTCTAAAACGAGTTAAAAGCGTGCTTTTCAACTATCAGTGTAACTTTCATTTTTTTTGGTTGATTTTAGGCGGTGTGACGTCGATGAATTCGTTTCTAAAGAAGTTTTTCCCGTCGGTGTACCGGAAGAAGATGGCGAGCAAGTCAACGAACCAGTACTGTCAGTACGACAGCGAGACGCTGACAATGTTCACGTCGTCCCTGTACTTGGCCGCTCTGCTTGCCTCTATCGTCGCCTCCAAAATCACCCGTAAGTACGGCCGCAAACTCTCCATGTTCTTCGGCGGCATCCTCTTCTGCGTCGGCGCCCTCCTCAATGGCTTCGCCCAGAAGGTTTGGATGCTCATCGTCGGCCGTATGTTGCTCGGTTTCGGTATCGGTTTCACCAATCAGGTATAATTTTTTAATAATAATATAATATGATATGTTATAAATTGTTTTAAAATATTTGTGTTTTTGTGTCTTTGGATCTTTGGATCGAGGAATATGGTTTTAGTGTTTTTTTGATGTTTAGAACGCATGGAATATATTTGTGCCGGAGAACCAACAAATAAAAAGGGGATTTCTGTTTGTACATATGTATTTTTTTTTTTCCTTTGTGCTTTGTCGTTTAACATCTCTATATTTGTATTTTTGTGGGCTTCTCGAATTCAAACTCGACTTTTCCCTGCTTTTTTGGATCTGTTTTTTCTGCAATGGTAGTGAAACATAGGTGGATCTGACCATTTTGCTTCTAATATGACAAAACTAGATTTTTTTCACACAAAATTCTGATCCAGATATGTTGATTCCATTCCAAGCCTTTTGTCTTTCTTTTTTTATTTTTTTTTTCAATTGCACGATTAAGATTTAAATGACCAGTTTTACTGGTAAACAATCTTTTCCTTTGATTTTTCATCATTTTCCATACTCCCCTCCCCTGTTTGGTTGGTGAGGGGGAAAAAAAAAGTAGACATTGAACAACTGATCCCGAATTTTCTCTCTCACTCTCCCTCTTGCCAAACAAAAATTGACCGCCGGTTTTGAATGAATTATCAACTAGCTGTTTGTCTTCACTACAGTATACTGATTTTTTTACCAAGTCAACCATGACATATCATCGCACCTCTTTTTTCTTTGCGGGTTCAATATATTTGTCATAGTAGAATATAATATTGTAAATTTGATAGCGGCCTTTGACTAAACAAACATATCCCAATTAATTTTTTTCATCATCTTTCATTTTTTCTTTCTTTCACAAAAAGGAAAATTAATTAGGACTTGTTTTTTCCTAAGAAACATGACAACTTGTCACAGCCCATGTGGTCCTGTTACGTGCTAACCACTTTTATTTTCAATATATGCTTTGATAACTAATTATCACCACATTAATTAACACTAATAAATTTGTACCATGTCCTTAATTTACAGTCCGTTCCACTGTATCTTTCTGAGATGGCACCGTACAAATACAGAGGAGCATTGAACATCGGCTTTCAATTATCCATCACAATTGGTATCCTTGTGGCCAACGTCCTCAACTACTTTTTCGCCAAGATCGAAGGCGGTTGGGGATGGCGGTTAAGCTTGGGCGGAGCCATGGTCCCTGCCCTTATAATCATGGTTGGATCACTGATCCTTCCGGACACGCCTAATTCATTGATCGAGCGAGGCCAGAAAAATGAGGCCCGTGCCAAACTGTGCAAAATCCGCGGTCTTAATGACAAGGAAGTTGAAGAGGAATTCAATGACCTCGTCGCTGCCAGCGAAGCCTCCAGGGCGGTGGAAGAACCGTGGAAGAAACTGCTGGAGAGGAAGTACAGGCCTCAACTCAGCATGGCTGTCTTGATCCCCTTCTTCCAGCAGCTCACTGGGATCAACGTAATCATGTTCTACGCTCCAGTGTTGTTTAACACCATCGGGTTCGGTGACGATGCCTCCCTAATGTCCGCCGTCATCACAGGAATTGTCAACGTTGGCGCCACTCTTGTGTCCATCTATGGTGTCGATAAGTGGGGCAGGAGGTTCCTCTTCCTTGAGGGTGGTATGCAAATGTTGATATGTCAGGTAACTTTGGCGCCGTTAAAATCTAGTTATTCATTCGTGCTATTTTGATACGATTCGAATTAAATATTGTACAAAAATTACATGTTTGGAATTGAACTATCATTCACCTGCTATATCACATTGTGTTTGTTCAATTTGATGATTGGACATTATAATTTTTGACATTGAAATTTTTGTGCTCATAGTGCGTTGTGGCTGCTTGCATTGGAGCTAAGTTTGGAGTTGACGGGAACCCAGGGGACTTGCCCAAATGGTATGCCATAGTGGTTGTAGTGTTCATCTGCACATACGTTGCCGGGTTTGCTTGGTCCTGGGGTCCGCTCGGATGGCTCGTGCCCAGTGAGATTTTCCCACTGGAAATCCGTTCGGCGGCTCAGAGTGTGAATGTCTCGGTCAACATGTTGTTCACATTCGCGGTGGCTCAAGTCTTCTTGACCATGTTATGCCACTTGAAGTTTGGGCTGTTCATCTTCTTTGCCTTCTTTGTGGTGGTTATGTCATTTTTCGTCTTGAATTTCTTGCCTGAGACCAAGGGAATTCCGATTGAGGAGATGGTCCACATATGGAGGAACCACTGGTACTGGAAAAGATTTGTCACCGAAGAAGAAGATCACTCTAAGGGTGCTCTTGTGGAAATGGGCAAGGCTGTGTAGTCTGGAAGCGAAAGGTGTACTTTTTTTTTTTTTTTTCTTTTTTAATGTTTCTTTTGTGAGCGGACTTTAATGTCTATTTTTAGCTTTTGATTTTTCCTAGCCAGTACATAGTATATAATTGATTTCGAAGTTAGTGGTTCTGCTACAAATCGGTTTCAATTTACAATGGAAGTGAAAAAAAAAAATGTCATGTGAACAGCCTATTAAATCGAACGTAATCTAATTCTATTACGCATATATTTTTGTCCCGTTTTGAACTCTGCTCATTTAGTGCTCTACACGTTTGTACTCAGATTTTGTTATTTATTTATTTAGCTCCGAAATTTTACCACATTTACATTTCGGATCCTTGGGAAGTTATTGGAAATTCTCGTTTTGTTTATAGGGTTGTATAAGAAGTTTGAAGAAAAATTTAAATTTTTATAAAAAAAATATCGTGAAAAATGGTTTAAACTTTGATTCGAACCTATCAACCACACGATACGAAAGTATTTTGTGATCATACTGGTTAAAGGGGGTGAAAATGGACAATAAGAATTAGCAACATTTCTACGATGCTTCCTTTTATTTTCTTCCCAAATTTGGCCAATCCTAGCATACGAAAGTGTTCACAATTGTTTAGTCCTAATTACAAGTTGTAAGAATCAGTGGTCCCTTTCGAACTCTGAAAAAGAATATAAAAAGGGAATATAAGAATACAGGCATAAATGGTCCCTGAGATACTAATTAGTAAGCTACCATGGTATTATGATTACTAATAATTCGGCTACCACAGGTTGTTTTCGGTCAAGTCCTTATTTATAAGAAATAAAAAAATGAAAAAAAATAGTACCTCAAAAAATATAGATTAAAAAATTAGAATGCAACAATAGTTCACTAAGCGTTAATATTGACTACCAAAAAAAAAAAAAAAGGATTTTGGAGTAGTAGTTCAGAGAATAAGCAGTGGATTAATGACGATAATAATAACTAAAGAAAAAAAAAGAAAAAAAAAGAGGTTTAAGATGGACTTTCATGCCTCTTTAAGCTAATCATGTCCAGGGAAAGGAATCTGACATATATAAATTGATTCTTCTTGTCAAGTATTGTTAGGACTTACAAGTATTAGACATTATTTTAAATCAAAATAGCTCAAGAGTCTTTTCTCTTTTGGTCCAATTTCATAGTAGGAATGGTAGGTCGGCTATCATTTGTGATAATGCTAAAACCCCCTCCTCTGGCCTGACTACTTGTTCATCTAATGTATCGAATAAATAAATAAATAAAAAGAGAGAGATTGAATTTAGATTATGATAATCTCTGAAACGTAAACTGCCTATCCAAGAGCTTTGTAAGATTCTCAAATAAAAATTGTCAAATGGAATAGAGTAGCTATCAGGAAAAAATAAATAAAAAAAGAAGAAGAAGAAGGTACCAAGGTGTCTATTTTTCTTCAAATGTTATTTTTATAAGATGAAGAGCTTGATTCTGTAAGTGACTCAATTCATTTTTTTTAATGTGATAATCTTAACATATATATTAATGAGAAAAAAAATATTGATGGTGCTCCCACGTTGCAGAAATGACGGAACTTTTTTTTTTTAAACGTTTCGTAACATGTCAACACCCTATTGGTGAATTCGAATGGGCTTCCATGTGTCACCTTGGGATTTGCAAACCAAAAGCAAGCTCGGGTGTTTCGGCTACACTAGATCACACCATAAAGGGTATAGAGAGCGTGATTGATCATATATGTCCCTTTTTTTGTCTCTTTTTATGTCCTCTATTGTAGCATGCTATGTAAATTAAAATATTTTAATCGATATGATTAATGACATAATATTTTAATTGACATGTCACGCCCTAGAGTACCGAAGGTGACGTGGTAAAGTAATTAAGTTGATTAAATAGAAATTTAGTTAAAAATTTGGTTTTAGTATTAATTTTATTAATAAAAATATGATAATTATAAAACCAATTTAGAGGCAAGCAGTTATAATTTTCTTAACAAATGAGAATAATGATAAAATATACAATAAGAAAAAGATGACAAAAACTACGAAGGAACAAAAATGGGTCCCACTGACCACATCTTGTGCATACACACAGTACTGACAATATATTGTTACAACCACAATCCAAATAAAGAGAAAGAGTTAGAAAACTACATGCCTTGATTTAAATAATTCAAATAACCTATTTAGTCCATCTACTGTCTGTGAGTTCTATCCGTGGACTCCTCTTCAAACCTAAGCTGAAATCCACCTAGGGGAAAGGTTTTAAAACAAATAAAATGTGAGCGAAATGCTCAGTAGGACTAATTATTCAAAACATTTAATTTTAAATGAAATTTGATTAAACAAATAAACATTTAGAAAATGAAGTTGAATGAGTAAATAAACAAACAAACAAATAATTAATTAATTAATTAAATACGTAAATAAGAATCTAATAAAGACTTATCTTACCAAAACAATTTTATAGGTTGACCAAAAAGAATAACATTTTCTTTTCCTAGGCAAAACCATATGTAAATCATCACCGTAGTAGCCCAGCTGGGTTTCGAGACCTGCCCAAAGTCGCACTCTACACGACCCGATCTCTAATATGGCATCATGCCCTTAAATATAATTATATATATATATATATATATCTTTCTATGATTATTAAAATCTCTTTTTACCAAATATAATTATTTACATTCATTATGAGGTTTATTATGAAAACCACCTCAATTTACTGTTTGTAAAAACATTCAATAAAAATGCTCTTTCCATTAGTTATTCAAAACATTTTGATAAAAATCCCTTTTAGGCCAAAATCATTTTAAAATCAGGTTACGAAAGAAAATGGGTAGAAGTCTTACCTCGATACTTTGTCGGTATCCCTCATCGAAATCTCGGTCCACTATACGTTAGCTCCACGGATCTACGTACAACCTTAAATGTATAATAACTTAGTTTATCAGTATCTAACTTGAGATATCCTATGTTACTAAATCATCTCATAGTGTCCTAGTGTACCATTCAAGTTTATAAAATCATTTTACAAAGTTAGAATTTAAAACAAGGTTCAAAAAGGTGAAAACAGGTAAAAAAATTACAAAATTTCACCATGTCCGGTCGGCCTACCGATCCCTCTGGTTCGGCCGGTTGAACTGTTCGGCCGGTCGAACTGCACAGTTCGGCCTGCCGAAAAACCAAGTCCGGTCGGCCGAACTTTTCTAGGTTCGGCTTGCCGGTCGGATGAATCCGGCCTGCCGAACACATGAATCCGGCCTACCGATCTGAAAAAATTCTAGAATTTTTCAGGCACGGGTCTTGGCCTCCACGAGCCAAAATCTTCAATTTAACCTGTTTTCTTAATTCTCTGGCATAGGTAATGATCATAATTGATAAAAAAACATGATAGATTACTTTTTAATGCTTTAAAACAAGTTTTAAACAAAATTTTCAAATAAATCCAAAAATAGAGAAAAATAAAGAAAAATAAAAAATCTTGATTTAGATATGTTTTTGATGAAACGAAGTTTGTATTCTAGTTATTCTAAGTTCATCTAACCTAGATTGAAGGTTTTCTAAGCTTAGAAAAGCTTAGATTTCAAAATGCAAGAAAAATTAAAAAATTTAAGAAGTTTTGAAAATTTAAAAACTAACATTGGATTAAACTTTGAATCGAGTTTGTGGTTGCTCAATCACGTTCCCGAGCCTTCAATCCACTAACCTGAAGCTTGAAATTGAATTTTGTTTCAAAATTTTTGAGAGAGAATAAGAGGGAAGGAGAGAGAGTGAGAGACCGAGAGAGAGAGGCGAGAAAGTGAGTGAGAATGAGAGAGAGGGGAAGTTAAATAGAGGAAAATAAAGAGCGGTTTGCAATCAATACCACGTGCGCCAAAGTGGGACGTGTTGGTCATTTGACAAATTGTTTTGTTTCAAAAATTTAAAGTAAAATTAAAAATAATTAAAAGTGATTAAAAATCATTAAAATAACTAAAAATATCATAAATTTAGAAATTTCACAAAATAATCAAATTAAGTTTAAAATATTCATTATAGCACACTAATCCACCATTTTACATTCTAACTACACTTAATTAATTCCGGGGTGTTACATGACATAACATTT
Organism: Artocarpus hirsutus; assembly: GCA_946598075.1. Taxonomy (NCBI): domain Eukaryota; kingdom Viridiplantae; phylum Streptophyta; class Magnoliopsida; order Rosales; family Moraceae; genus Artocarpus; species Artocarpus hirsutus. Next base: position 16,354 of record CAMOHE010039414.1, read on the forward strand.
TAATTGATATGGTATGATATTATTGGAGAGACAATAGGATATAAAGGGGCCATAAATAAGGAGACACATGAATTGATTCCTAGGGTATGTGATGGGATCTACAAATCAACTCACTCGCCAAAGGAGCGTGTTTCCCATGCATGCGCATGCACTTGCACTATTGGTCGAACCTCTCATGGACGACATGATAGGACCGATGCTGACGCAGGCACTACACGATTGTCGGTGGGCTTGCCCTCTCAAGGAGCATGTCTTGCACACGCTAATCCAGGTTGTTTGCGAGCTCGATTAGACGGCTAGAATGTTGTTTCCAATTGTGATCTTTATTAATATTTTTTCCCAACATTATCCTGTTGAAATAATTTCTTTTTGTAAATATTCCTACCAAAACTTTTATTTGAAACCCTCACAAGTACCTTTTTTAATCCATACCCAACAAATAATATATATATAAGACAAAATTTTCCCTCCATTTTTCTTGCATTTTCTTCTGTCTTTTTTCCAGCATTTTTTCCTTATTTTTCTCCTACATTTTTGTTTTTCATTGTAATTATTTTGTCTTGACTGTCTTGAATTTTTTTCCCTTTTTATATGTCACTATCTAGACTTTGTTTTTAAACCCTATCAAATACACTTTTTATATATACCCAATAAATAATCTTTTAACATATCTATAAAACACATTTGATTTTTCAATAGATTAGGTCTTTTTTTTACCGTTGTTTCATACTTAATAAAACTTGGTAATTGTGTTCAGAGCAAAGTTTTGTTATGGTATTAAATTAAGCTCTATGACAAATTAAATACAGAGACATGCGAAGCATGTGTTTTCAACTAGTGTTATTATAAAGTGGCTTCATTCCTGCAACCATCATCCACAAATTTCCACCAAAAAAAGGGGGTAATAGCTACGCGTTCTAGCCAGAAAAAGGGACAATGGGAGGGCACTTTCTCTAGAAAGGGAAAGAAATCCAACAATTGAGTGTACTATTTCCATTATTCACAAACTTTATTCCAAGTGGAGGAATCAGAATTCACAAGCTTTTTGAGTAGGCAATTTTTTTTCCCAATTATTATTTATTTTTCCACATTGTAATTATGATATTGCTAGACTTTTGGGCGTCCAAAGAAGCTTCGCGGTGACTCACAGAGGTGATGTATTGAGGAAAGTGGATAATTTGTAATCATACATGTATCAAGTATGCCAAAATTTTGTACCAAAAGTTGAGAGGACTCAGTCAATTTATTCACGGGCTTTACAATGAACTGAAAGAAGAATTGCATGACTATAAATGCCTTTTTTTCTAAACCAAATTGTGGGCACTTTTTTTTTGCCAGCATCTTACAAGGGGATGTGTTTTTGGATGAAATTGGATAAGTGGAATTCATTTTCTTGTTAGTTGTCCCTCTTTTCATCCCTATCTCAAACTAGTAATAGAGAAGAAATTGCGGTATCATTTTTTTGTGTCCCTTTTTTTTTTGTGTTTTCAATTTTTTTTTTTTTGGGGTTTATGGCATCACAAACATAAGATAGCCCTCATGAATGACCGTATCTTCCAAATGGTGGAAATATTGTGCCCCTTGGGAAGGGAATAAATAGGAGATTTAAAGCTTAGCCTTTCACAGATTCGCGACGGGATTTATAACTGTGACTTTGTCTTTTGCAGTGATTTTTGCCCCCAATTATGGAGCCAAAATGAACGACATGTATCCTAGTAACGCAATAAACCATACTACATCATTAAACACCTACCAACCCTGACTGTCAACTACTAGTCTACCACTCTCTTTCGTGTGACTTGTTTAGTGATTACGCTCTTGGAGACTTGGATTATAACCAACTGGCTTGAGCTGTGCTAAACGAGGCCCAACTTTGTCAGTTTAGACCCAATACGGGAAATCATCATTTCAAGTCCAGTCTGTTAAACACAAATATTACTCTTGATTGGAGCTGGATTTTTGAGTTGAGCAATGGTCGAAATCTGGTATAAAAACTTCAAACACGTACCAAAAACGCTTTTCTTAAAGCATGAATTTTTCTTCTCTACATTGAGATTGTTTAGGGGCTCACAAAGCAAATAGCTTTTAGGATATGAGGAGTCTTTTGAGTGATTTAAATCCAAAGCAAGAGTGAAAACTCAGAGAGAATAATTAACACTGTTTTTTTTGGGATGAAGTGAGAAAAAAGTAGTAATTAGATTTCTGATTTTGTTTGCCACATTTATAATTTAAATGATAACTTTTGATGACACTTTTGAGAAATAACTACCCTGTTCAGAAAGGTTTTTACTGTTGTGATCTTTAAATTCGAGTTTAATACTATTTTTGAAAAGTGATAATCTTAAAAATCCAAGTTAAAACTAATTTGAAATTAATTAAATCCAAATTATTTTCAATAATGAAATCTGAATTAAATTAGTCTAAAAAATATATTATTAATTTTAAGCATGATTTCTCTACATATATCATGCCCCTCCAGTAAGGCAAAGCCTTAGAATGCTCTGGGCAATCCTGCTAAGAATACAAGGCAGGAAGGCTGCACAACTGCATCACTATAAATCTTCTTCTATTTCCACTTGAACAATTCCGACAAGCAGTCTTATATATCCCGATTTAGCTTCTTCTTTTTTTTTTTTTGGGTTTTGAGTTGCTCTCCATATTAGAAGTACTCGTAATATTCCAAACTATAGACAAGAGTGATACACTAATTACAATACATGTCCAAGAGTAAGGATGGAAATGGAGCCGGTCAACCCACATTAAAAAGTTCGCGGGGCGTGGCAGGGCTGGGCAGGGTAAGCCCCATGTTGTGGCAGGGTTAGTCAACATGCAGGTTAGGTTGGCAAGAAACTCGCTCTGATCTGTCCCATTTACATATCCCTGTCCAAGAGTTCCAATATGAAAGATTCAAAACTTTAAAAGAGACATAGCGAGCTGCACGTAGCAGACATTTGTAGAAGATTGCTTTTAAACTCGCACAATACAAATATAGACATTGTAAGCATAAAAAATTAAGGAGACAAAATATTTCAACACAGAGAAAGAAATGCGACTACAAATAATGCCATAATCTGTCATACCCCACTGATAAATAACTAATATTGCTTATCATATAGTTCTTTCTTTTGGCCAATATTACAGTTCTTCAATATGAAGAAGTGAATATTAAGTTCTGGCCTCAGTATGGAGTGCTGTCAGCACAAAGCCACTCACCAACGAAGAGCTTGGTGCAGTTGAGATTGGGGTTGAGGCTGTCAAAGAATTCAGAAGTCAAGTTGAACATTTGGGATACTGCAAAGCATGTGTCAACTTGGCATGCTCCAAACACTGATTTGCATTGTGGGATCAGGTAGTGGTCTTCTTCTTCGCATTGCCAAACACTGCTGCTTGACCAAGAGCAGCAAATCAACATGACAACAGAAAACTATAAATTAAGAAAACACACACTCGCACACATACAGGGTTCAAAATGTATGCGTGTGTCTATGTATAATAGGATTGAGCCACACAACCACCTTTATCAGGACTCTTTTTCTTTCAATTATGTATATAAAATTTTATAAAAATTATATTCTAGCATCTTAAAATAAAATTTCACCTCCAAATTATATTCCGTCCTCCTAAAGTTCTATATCTTCTATATTTAATTTTTCTTAATAATATTGGCATGCGTATGTCTATGTATAATAGGATTGAGCCACACAACCACCCTTATCAGGACTCTCTTTTTCTTTCAATTATATATATAAAATTTTATAAAAATTATATTCTAGCCTCTTAAAATAAAATTCCACTTCCAAATTATATTCTGCCCTCTTAAAGTTCTATATCTTCTGTATTTAATTTTTCTTAATAATATTAATATATGCTTCCTTCCCTCATTAATTTTAGGGCTCCGCTTCTATATACATACGTATTATATATAAATAAATATATACATATATTGGATTCAATAATTGTGCGAACCAGCTAAAATGATTGAAGCTAAACTTACTCTCAAATATTGTTTGCCATCAACGATGCGTTAAATATTTTTAATTGTATCTATAACTTGTTTTATTTAATTAAATAACAATAATTATGGTTTAATAATTATTAGGTGTCAAAATCTTATTGTTCATAAGATAGGTATTTTCTATTTACTGCACACATTGATGGTACTTGGGTTATAAAAGAAATTCTAATAGAAACTGGTCCTCTTTCTATCTATTAACGTTATTTTTCTCTCCATCAGAAAAGTATTTTGTCAAATACTAAGAAGAGATTAAGAGAGAGAAACACAGTTTTCTTTAAAACTTTCTAAGATCAATTTGTTGAAATTGTTGAAGGTTTTGTCATGAAAATGTATGTCTTCTTCTCTAATTATTGTTATGTCAAAATCATATAGTTCTATGATCTTGGCATTATGTTTATGCAATATTAAGGTTTGATTTACAATATTAAGAAATTTCCTAACATGTGATATCCGAGCCATAAATTTAAGAACATGTGATTTTTCATTAATAATCATTGATTTTTTCTTTTAATTAAATTATTGAAAATTATTTTCGTTGCATATATAAAGCATATAAACTTCATATCCTTCAGTTTTGGTTACTGAATTTATTTTCTTATATTAAGTTGAATATATATATATATATATATATCTATATATGTCATTAAATATAATTGAAAATATTTCCGCATGAAAGCATATTGAAAGGAAAAGTGTTTTGCAGAAAAGTTTTTTTCAAGCCCTGAACGGCTCTTTTTTCATTTTTTCCAAAAAAAAAGAAAAAAAAAAAAAGAAGAAATCATGCATGCGGTTACAGCATGGGAAGTAACGGATAGAGGGCCAAAAACATGGAATTACATGGAAAAATCCATGTGCTGTTAAGCAAGTCTGAGATTTGGTTCAATTGGGCTTTAAGCACAGTTGCTTCAAGCAGCCCAAACTAAAAGGTTAGTGGGGCTTAAATCCATTAAAGAAATGAAATGGATATTAAAGTTTTAAGGCCCAAAGCTAAACAGGGTAATAGAATCGGGTTGACCCGAACCAATTTAGTCTTAACCTAAACCCGTTGACCATTGACCTTTAATAGTTGACTTTTTAACCATTGACTTTGACTTTAACCGTTAAATTTGACTTTGAATTTGACCAAACAGTTTTTTCCTAAAACATTAAATTACAGTTTTAAAATTAAATTAAATTGAAATAAAATGAACAAATCTTAAAGTTTAATATTTATTAAGTTGTATAATAGTATTTTTTTTTATTTTGATATCTATATTATGAATAATTTGTTAGTCACTAAAGTGGTCAAATTAAAATGTTATCAAAGATGTCAAATTAAATAAGATTCAATTGCCCATGATTATGTGACGTTATTACTGAGATGATATGATGATATATATATCTTTCTCAATAATGGGTATATTGAAGTTCATTAATTATATTATATTTAAAGATCGCCCAAATATTGATTAGTTATTTTATAATCATGAACATGACAATTTGATTAGATATGTTTGATATATCCAAAGATTATGAGAATGTCTGATTGGAGTATATTTAATTACCAATTATGTGAAATCTAAAACAACAATACTAAGCATCAATTATGTTTATTCTTGTACGTTGTTGGATCACCCAAAGGAGAACTTAAATGTACTTTTATGTTATGTGAATGTTATCATAATCTATATTACATGTTTATATTTATGACTCAAATCATTAATGTATGAGCATTCTATCTCATTTGCAGCATTTGCCTCTATTTCTCTTCATTCCAAGCTTCGTCTATTATGAAGTTCAACGGGCTTAATTTTTCTAAATGGTCTAAACAAGTTTAGTTTCACTTAGGTATTCTAGATCTTGATTTGGCACTCTTAAATGATGAGTCCATTACTATTACTGATGCTAGCAGTGCTGATGAGAGATCTTTCCATAGTGCTTGGGAAAGATCAAATAGACTAAGCCTAATGTTCATGCGTATGACACTAGCGGAGATCATCAAGTTAACGATCCTAAAACTGATAGTGCTAAGAAATTTATGGAATATGTGGAAAGTATGTCTCAATTTGACACTGCTGATAAGTTTGTTGTTGAGGCACTGATGGGTACATTAACTACCATGAAGTTTGATGGTTCTCGTACCATGTATGAGCACATCATTGAAATTGTAAACATAGCAGCAAGATTGGCACCTATGGGAATGAAAGTGAATGACAGTTTCCTTATGCAATTCATTATGAACTCCTTGCCTCCTCATTATGGTCCATTCCAAATAAGTTACAACACTATAAAGGACCAATGGAATATGAGAGAATTGCAAAATTTGCTTATTCAAGAGGAAGCGAGGCTGAAGAAATAAGGAATTGACACTGTCAATCTCATGGGTCAATCAAGAGCTAAAAAGAAACCTAGAAAGAAGAATCAAAAGGGCAATAAGGACCACTGAAGGCTAATGCATCATCTGCCTAAATCCACAAGAAGGAACAAAAGAAAGATCTATACCATTTCTATGGGAAGCCTGGACACTACAAGAAAGACTACCCGAAACGTAAGACATGGTTCGAAAGTAAAGGTAAGCCTAGTGCTTTTGTATGCTTCACTTCAAATTTGGTAGAAGTTCCGTATAATACTTGGTGGATTGATTCTGGATGTAGCACTCATGTTTCAAATACAATACAAAGATTCCTTACAACCTAAACCATAAACACAAATGAAAAATTTGTGCTTATGGGGAACCCAGTCAAAGCTCTATTTGAAGCCATCAGAACTTGTTGTTTGATTTTAGACACTAGACATCATGTAGGTCTTTTTCAAACTCTTTATGTTCCTTCTGTTTCTTGTAATTTAATTTTTTTTTTCAAAACTTGATACAACTGGATATTATTTTAAGTTTGGAAATGGATGTTGCAGTTCATTTAAGCATAATCATTTTATTGGTTCTAGTGCTCTTTGTGATTGTTTATATAAATTAAAGCTTGATAATCTTTTTACCAATACTCTGTTGACTTTGCATCATAATATTGGTACTAAACGTGGTCTAGTAGATGAAAGTTCAACTTAATTATGGCATAAACGTTTGGGTCACATGTCCAAAGATAGAATATAAAGATTGGTAAAGAATGAAATCCTCCTTGACTTGGATTTTACTAATCTTGGTATTTGTGTGGATTGTATTAAAGGAAAATACATAAAACACACAATTAAGAAGAATGCCACAAGAAGCACACGGCTCCTTGAACTTATACACATCAACATATGTAGGCCTTTTGATGTTATATCTTTTGGTAGAGAAAAGTATTTTATCACCTTTATTGATGATTTTGCATATTATGGATATATCTATTTGTTGTATGAGATATCTCAATCAGTAAATTTCTTAGAGGTGTTTATTACTGAGGTTGAAAGACAATTAGATAGAAAGGTGAAAATTGTCAGGTCTAATAGAGGTGGTAAATATTATGGAAGGTATGATGAAATTGGACAACGCCCTAGTCCATTTGCTAAATTTCTTGAAAAGGATGGCATATGTGCTCAATTCACAATGCCATATACATCAGAACAAAATGGTGTTGCAGAAAGGCGTAATTATACTTTAATGGATATGGTTAGAAGTATGTTAAGCTATTCTTCTTTACCCTTATCATTGGGAATGTTTGCTCTGAAAACTACAATGTATTTGTTGAACAGGGTTCCTAATAAGGCAGTTCCAAAAACTCCTTTTGAATTGTGGATAGGAAAGAAACCCAATTTAAGGCGGTTTCCTGGTAGAAGTAAAAATTTATAATCTACATGAAAAGAAACTAGATTTAAGAACAACCAGTGGTTTCTTCATTGGTTATCCAAAAAAATCTAAACGGTATAGATTTATTGACCTACCCATAGTACGAGAATTGTTGAAACTAAAAATGCGAAGTTCATTGAAAATGGTGAAACCGGTGGGAGTGGAGCCAATGAACCAATGGTGGATGAACTACATGAGATAGTGTTAAGAATGTCTAAAAGATAGAGAAAATCTGCTACCTCTAATGATTATGTGGTTTATTTACAAGATTCAGAATTTGACTTGGGAATTAATGATGATGTAGTTTTGTTTTCACAAGCCATGAAAAGTAATGATTCTGTTAAATGGTTAGACACCATGAAATAAGAGTTGAAATCAATGGATCACAATGAAGTCTGGGATCTTGTTGAATTGCCTGAAGGTTATAAAAGAGTTAGGCATAAGTGGGCCTTCGAGATCAAGCACGACTCTAATGGCAATATCAAATGACACAAGGCTTGACTTGTTGCCAAAGGTTTCACTCAGAAAAATGGTGTTGACTACAAAGAAACCTTTTCTCTTGTTTCTAAAAAGGACTCATTTAAAATTATCATGGCATTAGTAGCTCATTATAATTCAGAGCATCATCAAATGGATGTGAAAACTACTTTTCTTAATAGGAATTTAGATGATAAAGTTTATATGGACCAACCTGAGAGTTTTGCAGTTCAAGAAAAGGAACACATGGTGTGTAATCTCAAGAAATTAATATATGGACTTAAGCAAACTTCCCAACAATGGTATCTTAAGTACAATGATACCATAACTTCATTTGGATTTAAGGAGCACATTGTTTATTGATGTATATATTTGAAGCTAAATGGGAGCAAGATCATAATTCTGATTCTGTATGTTGATGACATTTTGCTTGCTACTAATGATTTTGGCTTATTACATGAAACCAAGAAATTTTTCTCTGAGAACTTTGAAATGAAAGATGTGGGTGAGGCATCCTTTGTGATTAGAATTGAAATATTCTGTAACAGATTGCAAGGATTATTAGGATTGTCTCATAAATCATATATTAACTAAGTTCTAGAGAGATTTAAAATAGAAAGATGCTCTGCAAGTGTTGTTCCTATTCAAAAAGGAGACAAATTGAGCCTTATGTAATGACCAAAGAATAATTTGGAACGCAAAGAAATGGAACGGATTCCTTATGCTTCTATCGTTGGTAGCTTAATATATGCTCATACTTGTACTAGGCCAAACATCAGTTTTGCCATTGGAATGCTAGGCAGATATCAAAGTAATCAAGGATTGGATCATTGGAAAGCTGCAAAGAAAGTGTTGAGATATTTGTAAGGAACAAAAGATCACATGCCCACTTGTACGAGATCTGATCATCTTGAGGTGATAGGATATTTAGATTCAGACTATGTTGGATGTGTGGATACTAGAAAATCCACATTTAGCTACTTGTTCTTTTTGGCTGGAGGAGCAGTCTCAAAGAAGAGTGCGAAGCAGTCTATCATCATTGTGTCTACTATGGAAGCTAAGTTTGTGGCATGCTTTAAGGCCACTGTTCATACACTATGGCTACGGAACTTTGCTTTAGGACTTGGAATTGTCGATAGCATTGCCAAGGCACTGAAAATTTATTATAATAATGTCACAGCAGTCTACTTCTCTAAAAATGACAAGAATTCAAGAAATGCTAAACACATGGAATTGAAATACTTTGACGTTTAAGAAGAAGTTCAAAAGCAAAGGGTGTCGATCGAATACATTAGCACCAATCTCATGATTACGAATCCGTTAACTAAAAGATTGCCACCAAAAACATTTAATGAACGCGTCGAAAAAGGGCATTATTGAAAACCATTATTGACATTATGATGATGTTTTATGTTCTTTCTATACTTGACACTCTGAGCTCATTTAATTTGTGTTTATGATATTATAATGCATCATGTTTTCATTATGTTAGTTATTGTATATACATGAATGAATTATATTGATATAACAGGATTTGTTTCTAACAAAGACATTATTGTTGGATCATTATGATATATCTCTCGTTACATGTGATATTAAGTGTAGAACTGATATTGTGATATATAGAAGGGACTATGTCGATCTAATGACATATAACCGCTATGATCTCTATTAATTTTTGCTTAATAATGATTTATGATTTGATCAATTTAAGAGAAGGATTTGGCTTACAATTTGTGCATTCTGTTCTATTATTAAACCAAGAAGTTGGATAATGTCACAAGGACCAAGTGGGAGGATGTTAGATATTTTTAATTGTGGTCCACATGCTATATTCCCATTAGTTGTTTCATTTAATTAAAAAACAATAATTATGATTTAATAATTAATAGGTGTTAAAATTCTATTGGTCATAAGAGAGATATTTTCTATTTACTGCACACATTGATGGTATGTGGGTTATAAAAGAAATTCGAATAGAAACTAGTCATTTCTTTATCTATTAATGTTATTTTTCTCTCCATTAGAAAAGTATTTTGTTAAACACCAAGAGGGATTAAGTGAGAGAAACACTGTTTTTTTTCAAAACTTCTTGAGATCAATTTGTTGAAATTGAAGATTTCATCATGGATAAAGGTATGTCTTCTTTTTTAATTATTGATACGTGAAAATCATATAGTTTTAAGATCTTAGCATTATATTTATGCAATATTAAGGTTTAATTTGCAATATTAAGAAATTTTCTAACGCCATGGACGCTATCAGAATTAGCAAGAGAAGCAAGTATACGTTAAAGAAGATAGTGTTAACGTTAGTCTTTGCCATATTATTTTCGAATCTCTTATTCTTATTCTCGTTCTTTGTCTTGAATCTTTCGATCTCTACAGCTCATGACGATGTAGCTACTTCTAGATTCTGCACGTGTGTGTGTGTGTGTATTGAAGCGCCTCTGCAAAAGGAAACAAAAACATTGTGCCGAAATACGTTTATTTTTTTAGGTTTCGACAATTCCTCTAATATTGTATTGTTTTGTTATACTGGACGTAGGCCAACTTAGTAGACATCTTTGTGACTTTCATATTAGGCCGGCGCCAGCATATGGACAAGCTGGTGACAAACATTCCTTGTACCCAAAACAAGTTCCAAAACTTGATTCTCATGCATACAATAGCCGTCTTCATTGCGAATATAATATATATATATATATATACACACACACGCACACGCACATACATACATATATGTTTAAATATTTATGACAACAAATGGTGACGGACGGCGACTACTTTTTTTAATCAAGGTGTAAAATTGTCCAGGTCTTATGTCATATAGGTTGTTTGAAAGAACAGTTTCAACCATTAGTTACAACTATAAACAATATAAAGCTCTCATATGTTACAATTTTCAAATCAAATCTACTTGTTTCAATTGTTTTTCTAAACGGCCAAATAATCTATGAATTTGAATTGACATTATGCTCGCTATTTTTGCTAACTCCTTTCGAGGATAAGCGTCCGAATTCAGCTTTTGTTTTACCAAATCAATTATTTTTCTCAACGTTCTTTCTTTTGTCTTTTGTCAGAGATTTAGTTCATGCCTCCAAGATTTTCTCCAAAAAATTAGGACCGGAATTCCTATACCAATAACGGTTCAATTCAATTTTTTTTAAGGGGAACAGTATCGTAGCAAATAGCTTATTAA
>CAMOHE010039416.1:0-33184 GCA_946598075.1 Artocarpus hirsutus
TAAAAAGAAATGACAATATAAAATGAAGATAAAACATAATAGCTATTAGTCAATAAATTTATTTCTAATAATTAAGACACATTTAAAATACATATAATGCATATATGTCAACTATTGCAAAAGGACATATTTATATTGAATGACAATACTACAAAATTAAAGCAATGCTGTTATTTCAAATACATAACATGTATGAATTAATAACCATAGACATAAAAAAAATAACAAAGGAAAAACTCGGCAGAATCTCATAGTAAAGTATGAAAATCAAAAGTTAATGATCATAATAACCACAATCATCTATGAATTATATATAATGAGATTCAAGTTACAAAAATGTTGAAATATAAAGTTAATTGCAAGAAAAATTTCCAAGACTATATATATATATATATATGAATATATGTCTATAATAATTAAGCATATAAAATATATAATATTCAAACATATGCATGTGAGAAAGAGATAAATCGGATGCATAAAACAAAGTCATGAATATATGGTATAATCAAATAGCATATATAAGCGGACTACCTTCAAAGAATGTGTTTGAATGAATCACAAACACTTAAAGAAATCATGGTAGAACTCGTGCTGAGAACGTATTATAAAACAAAGCAAAGTATAACAAAAACTAAAGAGAACAAGAGAGAAAGCACAAGAGGAAATGAGAGACAAAGTATCTTTCTATTCTTTCACTTATAAGGGATGAAGATTCAAGTTTAGCGCAACCTCTATTTATAGGCCAAGAATCATAACTAGAGGTAATAGCAATAGACATAACTTACAAAGGTTACATATACAATTAAGAGAGACATAATGCATAATATTAAGAAAGATTCAATGGTGAGAAAATGTGGTCTAAATATAAATTGTAAATATGGAATAAAACCTTTGTATGTAATTTATGGCATACCAAAAGGAGGCATCCACATACACACACTTGATTCACAATACCAATTACTTTATGCTAAATGATGTTGTGAAGATAATTAATTTATGATTCTTCAATTAGAGAGATGCAATTATTATTTTTCTTGAAAGATAGATAGTTTAGTTTACTAACTTTACACATCGATTACCATGAAAAGGTTGGAATTAAAAAAAATATTCTTCTTGTTCTTATTGTCATCATTTAGAATTTCTCGTAAGAAGGAATGCCTTAAAATAAGGCCTTATTGGCCACTAACCACTTGCTTGTCGACCGTTCAAGCTCTAAGTAGAAGTTGAGATGTATAATGACTTTGAATATGAGAACTAGTTTACAATAAAAGAATTTCTTGTTTAAACCTTTTTTAAAGTCATTGTTAAATGAGATTTGATTTGAGTTAGAGATTTGATTTAAGAGATTTGATTTAAGATTTGAATTGTTATCTGAATTGATATTTAGACATTTGGATATGTATTTAAGTTTTAATTTAAATATAGAATAAAATTAGAATTTGTGTTTGAAGAGGTAGTAAAAATAGCTTTTGATTTATTAACAAATCTAATAAAATCTTAATACTAATGATCCTAAAAAATATACAATATGGATCTTAATTTATTTCTATCTTCACTAGGAACACAATGAGAAAGAATCATCTTAATTGGATATCAAATGAAGAAGTTATGATTTTTTTCCTCAAATATAGGAGAGAAAATTTTACCTTTTATAATAGCAAAAATATCCGAGTATCAAGAATTTAGGGGGTCTAAATTTTGAAAACTTAGATTCAAAAGACTCATTGGATTCGGATTCTGGAGGAAGCAAACACGTATCTAAAGGATTCTTGATACTCAAATCAAAATTTGAGTTTATTGGGTCCAAAGAATACATAAAATAAATATGCTTTCGTTTATATATGAGTTATGTTAGGTCCGTTTTGTAGTGTTTTCAAAATAGGTGAAAATGATTTTGTTTTGAAAAATGAGAATTTTTTTAGAATTGTGCTGAAAGTGTTTCTGAAATTTTTGTCTCAAAAAAGTGCAAAAATATTTTTAAAAATTCTCAAAACAAAACCAAACAAGGCTGTTATATCTCAATCTTTACTATCTTTACCTTTTACATAGATAAACAAATCTTATTTAAATCCATAAGCAAATATATCATGTTAAAGAACAATAAACTTAATAATATCTGTTACCCTATTATATAAATTTTTCCTCTCAATGAAAATCCTTTAGCTACTAAAATGGAGTTACCAACTTGCCATGAACTTTTTTTTAAGTCACCAATTACCAATCCATTGAGCTAAATTAGAAATTACTTCTATTATTTTTATTAACAATGATGTTTTTAAACAATTAGATTTAGTCAAAATTATTTTGTTTTTTACATATTTGACGGTTAAAAACATGCCTAATTATTGATATGTTATTTTTTGAATACTCGCCAACAAAATTGGAATTACAATAAACTCTGCATCGTGGCACCAGGTTATTGGAGCGTAGTTAACACACTCCTAGAGGAGCGTGGGAAAGCATACAAGTACTCACACTATTTGATGATGAAATCCACGCAGCATTAGTTGTAGTACATATAATCATAACCCCCTTCTCCACCGGAAGGCGGCCCCTTTCGCCATCTAAGCTTCCACAACAACCATGTGCATCTCGTTTATTTCTCTTTCAACATTTTATCATCTCGCGAAAAATTTTCCAAGGTCAAAATTAATTTTTTTTGGATTTGCTTTAGTCTTGTGTCTAATCTAATGCGCATTATGATATTTTGATTTTTTTTTGTTAGATGATATAAAAAAGCATTAATTGAAAGTCTGGATCATGAGGCCGTGTGAAAGCTTACCAAATGCCCAATTCCTCAATTTTCATTAAAAGGAATCCTAAGTTAATTTACAAATTAATCCACAATAATATTTCAAATAATCCTGGGTTTTACTTATCTAAGCATGAACTCAGCAATTTGGAAGTTTGAAAATGACCATACTCATATAATCACGGAAAAGATATCATATAGTGAAATGTTAGATGATATAATATATTTAATTACCCAACACCTCATAAGATGATAGTAATTAGTAATATACGTAAATTTGTCAAGGATTTAGTTGAGATATTCATGATATGACCATACGTGCATGTGCCCATGTCATTTTCTTTCCTTGGATTAATTAGTTTATAACTATCACTTGTGATTCCTACTTAGATAGGTTTAGAATTGAAGTATGTATGTCTAATGTTTCGTTTGGGAATTCAATTGAAACTATATTCGGTAAGTTTATCGATAGAAATGGAGCCAAAAAAATTAGTCAAAAGAGCAGGGGTATAATTGAACTAATAAAGTGAAGCATATATAAAATTTTAAGAGAAGCAAAATAAAATTTTAGAGGGGGTGAAATACAATCTTAGAGGGACAAAACACAAGTTTTATAAAATTTTATGTACAAAATCAAAAAGAAAAAAGGTTCAAGGAGTGGCTACTCACCATCATCCGTGGGTGCTTCGGCCTTTTTTAACCAAAATTGTTATAATATTTTCACTTATAAAATCCAAACGAAAACTTTGTTAGAATCACAAAATGTATTTCCAATTGCGTTTTCAAAAGGTTATAATTGATTACAATTTTTTTTTGGGGGTTAAGCTTAGTAGTGTCTATCTATATAGCTCAAATCGTACGTAGTTAGTGAAAGATGATTAGACTTCCATAAAAAAAGAAAGAAAGAGGAAATTGGTTAAGCATGAGTGGATAATATCACGGGGGTCGTTCCTAATTTATAGAACGGCATGTGATTGTGAAGACCATAATATTTAGGAAGAAGTTATTTTTAGGGATCTATACAGGTGCTATGTTTGACTTTGCTACAGAAAAATGTATTTATAGGATTATAAAAATGTATCGTTTTTGGTAGAGGCAGAAAGTTTATGGCGTGGAAAGATGCAGTACCATATCCATGCCAGTGGGTAAGCTTAGACGTTGCACTCGCATTTTTATATTTCTAATAGTTATGTGTAGATGAAGTTGTTTATTGGTAATGTTAATGCATCATGACGCACATCATATCCAAAGAAAAATTATATATTACTTGGCGTCTATTATATTGCATACAATCAATGGCCGAATCATGATGCTTTTAAAGGGACGAATGAAATCAAAATTATTCTGCAATGTAACCAAGTTTCTGGTTGGGTTTGATTCACTTTAGTAAATTAGGCTTGAAAAATGAAACACTCAAAAATTAAAATTTAGAGTAAAATTGAAACGTTTTAAGTAATGGATCTCATATGAATGTCATAATTAGAAAAAGAGAAATTGTAAGAAATATCAGTTTTTTAAACTATTAAGAGTAAATATTAGGTATAATTTAAAATGTTAGTATATGTCATTTATTAACCAAATGTTAAAATTAAATTAAAATACATACCAAAATACCTCTAATTTGATCTAGGTTTTTTTCTCAATCCTCTCTCCTACTTCTCTCTCCTCTCCTCCTTTTCTCTCTCGTCTCTCTTTCTTCACTACTTTTTCTCTCTCCCTTCTGAGTGACGACGGCCTTCGACGGATGACAATGAGCGACGGTAGCCTTAGATGGACGACAATGAGCCATGACGAATCTTGGCTCCCGATGGTTCCATTCGTCTTCGCTTGTAGCAGGAGCCGTCGTCAAGGTGGTGCGCTAGATTTTGGCTCGGGCAACAATTGAGATGAACGGTTCACTGCCTTCAGACCTACAACAGAGAGTTGAATTTCTCTCTCTGCAACGAGCGACGATGGCAAAGAACTCACGACTTTAGATGGTTGCTCTACGTGACTTCGACCATGGATGCTTTCTGTGACTCTGGGGACGAACGACAATCTTTGCAACAGCACGACGACCATGGGTGTTTAGTGGTCATGAAAGCACCACTGATCAGATTGACTGATCTGATTTGAGAGAGATGATGAGAGAAGAGAGAGAGAGACGACAAAGAGAGGAGAGAGAGAGATAATGGAGGATTGAGAAAAAAAGAAAAGACAAGGTTATTTTTGGTATTTTGATCATAAAATTTTTTTAATCTGTCGCGTACTTAACAAGTTTTAAATGTCTAACATTAAATTTAATTAGCCAACTAAAAACTGACATTTCCTACATTCTCCCCTAGAAAATTCAGGGAAAATTAACTAGCGAAAAAATGTAAAAAAACAAAAAAGATTAGGGTGAAATTAAATAGGCCATCTTGAGCCGAGGGCAGCTACCTCAAACCTAACATAAGGGCAAGGTGTCTCAACCATAATTTATTTATATAGGGGTATTATTATGCTACTTTTTGAGACCTAATTTTTATTAATATCATAAAATATAAAAAATTCTTATGCCACAAATCTAGTGGGATATTTTTGTGTTCTAGCAGGATATATTTCATATCCCACGGGATATTTTGTGTCTTATTAAGACATATTTTTTGTCCTATCATAATATTTTTTTTGTCCGTTGGGATATTTTTTGTGTCCTATTGGAATTTTTCATCCCTTTTTCTCTCTGATCTCCCTTTTCGCCGCAGTTAGCTTGACTTCGGTTTACCGACGATACCAGAAAAAATAGAAAAAATATGGAAGAAAAAAAAGAAAAAAACCATACACAAACAACAACAACAACAAGATGATCCATGCCTGAAAATAACATGTAGTAAGGTTTGAAAACGACATAGATTTTGGCATAAATGACAGACAATTGTGCCATGAGGATGATGTTCTTGTCATACGAATAGCTCCACAACAAGGTTTCCTTGTAGCTCTAGATCTGTTGCAATTTAGTGACAACGATAATTGCATATCTAAAGTTAGAGCTTGGGCAACGAGATGGTGGGCGGAGATCTGACTTCGTGATTAGTCGGCGCCGAAGTTGTAGATCCAAGGCTCGAGCTTCGGCAGCGAGACGTTGGGCGGAAATCTGACTTCATGATTAGACAACAACGGGAGTCACGATGTAATTTCGCGGCAGCAGAAGCCGTGATCTTGCTTCATAGCGCCGGTTGTCGCCATCGGCTTCATCATAGAATTCGTCGACGTTTCATCTCGGAGATCTAGCTTTCTGATATGGCGGACACGGTGATGAAGAGCTTTTTCATTTTGCTAGCGCTAGTGAGGACAAAGACAACAATGACGAAGGTGAAGACAATTGGACGACGCCGACAAGCCAAAGACGATAATGGCAGATCTAGGGACAATACAATAAATTTGAGATTATACGACCTTTATTTAATGACCGTTTCTCAAAAACCGTCGTGATAAGGAAAAAAAACGTGACGAGTTACGCCCGCGAAGACGAAAATCGTCGTGGTATTGGCGGGAGCTACCACAATGGTTTTTATAAAAACTGTCGTGAAAGGTGAAAGGCCTTCCACGATAGTTTTTGTAAAAACCACCGTGAAAAATTGACATTTCACGACGGTTTCTTAAAAAACCATCGTGGAATGCTAATTTTTCACAACGGTTTATCAAAAAATCGTCATAAAAAATTACTACATTACAACTCTTTTCCGTACCAATTTTTATATTATACGACGGTAAAAACCATCGTGAAAACTCCATGTCGTACCACGACTGAAGTTTTCAAAACCGTCGTAAAATTTTTCCACGACAGTTTATCCACAATTTGTAGTAATGGGACAAAGAAAGAGAGTGAGAAGAGGGGATAACAAATGAGGTTTTTTTTTTTTTCTTTTTTGAACGAGATCAAAATTTGTGGTAAATAAAATTTTGTGGTATAAATTTTTTGTTTTATAATTTATGGTATAAAAAATTAGATTGGTTAAAAAGATAACATTGTGTATTTTTTCATCTATATAATGCCATGCATATGGTCATCTGAATCACCAATACACCTATCCATCTATATTTTTCCATTATGGTTTTAGACTGGAGAAATCAAGAGAGATGCCTTCTCACTGGAGGGGCATGAAGATTAATTGACATCATGCCTTCTAATACAAACCAATTTAACAAAGGATTGACACAAAAATAAAGACGTGAATTAAAGGAGTTGGTTCACAAATCTTCTCAATTACAAACTCTACAACCAATCGAAGCCGTGTCAAAGAAGGATAATCAGTATCCAAGAATTTTAACACCTAATCCGAATTTAATAAATCATTAAAAGCGACTATCGTTCGAATTAGGCATAAGTGGTTGACGGGCGTTGGAAGTGAGGTAGCCAAGCATCATATCCCCACGGGTGAAATACATACAAAAGTCAAGTAAGAAATTAACAACTAACTAGTAAGATTTTCAAATGCCAGTCAATGACTGTAATTAGCACTTCAACAAAATTATGAAACAAGAAATGAAAAGGGGGAGTTAGTTCATGCAAGTCAAAATATTTTGCTCTTCCCCGTTTTCTTTCTAGCTAAAGAAACAAATAAAAAAAAAAATCTATTTGTGTTATCCTAGAAAAATGCTTGACACACTATCATTACTAAAAACATCACAACTAAAAAAACTGAACCCATAATAGTAAATAACACAATTCAAATAAATATAGAAACAAATTATGTTCATAATATAGATGGAAGATAGTAAATATTAATAAAGAAAATAAAATAAAGAAGAGAAAGCAGAGGTTTAATTTAATTTGGCAAGATACATATATTTACGGAATAAGAAAAGAGATAGTATTTAAGTCATCATAAATTAGGCTCCATATAAATATGTAAAAAAGGGGTAAGTTGCCTAAGACTAATAAATTTCTAGAAATCAAGCTACTTGCTAAATTTAAAATTAATGCAAATGAATAAATAAAATTACATAGTACTTTCCCTAATAGAAAGATTCATTGAAATAATCGTCTCGTGGCGTAACGTGACGAATAACAATCACATCAAAGAAAACGGTCCCATGTAGAGCAAGCCACGTGCATCCATGCCTCAAAGTTCGTAGAGATTTCAGATCAAAGAGAGATGTTAAAAAGGGGAAAAATAGTGGCAACTAATTATAATTATAAAAGCAAAAATTTTATAGACCTAAAAAATTCTCATACGTTCTCTGAGCCACAGAGCTCAAAAGAAACATTAAAAAAATAAAAATAATAAAAAAAAGGATAGAGAGGGAGAAAGAAAATAGAGAGATAAGAGTTGAGAGATCTCAGTTTGTCAAGTCCTTTGTCGTTTGTTTGTTTGTTTATGTGTTTGAGTGTTTCAACCCTCCTCTTCTCTCTCCTGGCGAAGGATCCGATGCCTAATAAACTGCCTCTCCTATCGCTCTCTCTCTATATGTGTATATATATCACTCTATATATACTCATTCTTCTAAAACAAGCCTTTCTTTCTCTATCTCTTTTCATATCTAATTACATAACTCATCTTAGGGAAAAAAGAAATTAACAACAATCATTTTACTCGAATATATATATATATATATATATATCCATATTATTTATTATCGTCTTATTGTTTTTGCTTTTGCTTTTGTTTTTTGTATTGTGTATTAGTAATTATTTTTATTTGATGAACTCGTCAGAAATATTCCACCAAAACATTCCCATCCTTAACAATATTATGTCAAATTCAGATCTGTTTCTCCTCCAAGATGATCGTGACGACGATGATCCAAACGTCCCCTTGAGTTTTCCAGACGAGTGTCATCGTCGCGCCTCGCCGTCAGATCAGGAAGATGATAATTCTCATCTTCATCACCATGATCAAGAATATGATCATGATGATCTTGATGCACTTGGTCAACGTGATGGACAGAATCATGATGATGATAATGATGATCAACAAGAGCTCAAAGCCAAAGATCTTGAAGGCGAAGCCAAGAAGAAAGAAGAAAAAGAAGAAGTAATAGAGCGAATTACTTATGATGAGGAATGCCTCAAGACGGCGCCATCTTCAGTAGGAGAATTGGCATTAAAGGTGGACGACGACGACGACGGGTTCAAAACTCCGACGTCTTTGGACCACAAAATTCCCGTACGACAGCAGTGCCCTTCGGCTCCGCGAAAACCTAAAATTTCTTCGAAAAGAAAAGCAGCACCGTCGTCTGGTCGGACTAGTACTGCCTGCAGAACCCTCCAGCTTGATTTTTCAGAACAAATCGAATCGATGTTTCCCGATTTACAATGCAGCCGCAAGATCAAGAAAGCTCGACGAGCTGATCAACAAGCTGAGTAAATTTAAGTCCATCTATATATGCCCACCTTATAATTTCTTATAATTTGTTGAATTATTCACCGGCGGCTAGGAAGCCGGCCATGACAATTAATGGTGGCTTTTGGAGGTAATATTTGTCAACATTATTGACGATGTATAACAAAAATTCATAATGTTAAATTTTGGTTGTGATATAGTTAGCTAATATTATAAGGTCTCCTCTTCACCATTCTCTCTTATCTTTTTATTGGTTAAGACTTTGATTTTAGGAACCCAGATGATGTTTTTGTCGAAAAAGTGAAGTGCAATCAATAAAAAAAAGGAAAAAGATGTTACAAAAAAAAAAGAAAAAGGCAAAAAAAAGAGGAAGTACAATTAATTGCAACTTTAGTTGACATGTCGTTCATCAAGAAAAAGAGAGATGCATCTTTTTTGTTGTTGTTGTTGTTGTTGAAAATATGATATACTTTGCAATAAGAAATTATTATTATTATTTTTACTTTAATGAGCAGATAATTTCTTTCGCTTTACGCTAAGAATTAGAAAGTTTCCTTTGGATTCCAAGAGGAAGAGAGGGGTTGGTGGAAGAAATTACAACTAAAGCAAATAGTTATTTTGTGTGTGGTACGCATGAAGGCCGTCTATTTTTCTTGATGGGGTTAGTTTTGGTACCCCATTGATTACAAAAATTTCACATGATTTTGGTCCGTTATAAAAAGGTCCTAGTGGTCAGTTTATAAATGTTAACGAGATCCTTACTTACTGAGCTAGCTTTTAAAGAAGGGAAAGCGTCCTCTTAACAAGTTACAATTTTAGTAACTCAACTATGTTTAAATCTAATCTGAATATAAAATAAATTTAATCAAAATTTTCATTGCTAAGAAAAGTTAACTAATTTAATTTAAAACACCTTAATTTTTTTATATCTTTCCGCTCCTTTGTACTCTGAATTGTTGTTGAAAGTACCATAATTAATTTGTTTAACATTATGGCATCATGGTAGGCACGTTGCACGTTGACATTAAAAATGTTTGGTGATTGTTAATTTGTTAGGGGCTTTATTTAGCAATATTTGGAGTGCCCAAATCCCTATTTCACATCTTTGGATAAAGTATCGCTAATATGTGTCAAACTTAATAATTTGTTTAATTTCCAAGAGAGGCAGACATCCTTCGTGAATTAATCTGGCTAGGGTAAAGTACAAATTTATTTATTTGTTGTTTATTCTGATAGTTAATTATGATGAAGCATTGGGACAGCTACACTCTCTTCATGCATGCCCTATTATATTGTAATATAAACGTCATGCATGAGTGTTTCATCATTGTGTTTCTGATCATCAAGCTTTGGCTTTAAAAAAAAAAGATTTTCATAAATTCCAGCTTTTAAAGTTTATTTTTTAAACATACCACATATATTTATTTATGGCATAATTTAACATATAATACGAATGATAATATAGTATAACTTTTTCTAAATGTGACATGAATAAATATAACTTTTATAAATGTAACATAACACATAATTTTCACTAAAAGAGAGAGACAAAGAGAGAGAGAATAAAAAACAAAGAATTATTGTCAAATGGCTTGTTTTCATCTAGCTCATTAACAATTCAAATCATCATTATCCGCGAGCTTGTCAATTGGATTTATTTTTATGGTCTAGCAAGCTAGCTAGAGAGCATCTCAATCAAATAGTTAATAGAGAAAATTATATTTTTTTTATGTCATACTATTTTTAATATTATACATTAAGTTATGCTGTAAATAAATATGTATGATAATTATAAAAGTAAATCTTAAAAGATAATATTTATAAAAAAATTCTCCTAGTTTATTAGGGGCTAGATTGTGTACCTTAATAACTTATATATGATTAATAATCCTCCATAATTAGTAATGAATGGGTACTTTTTACAAAGATAATGTCTTAATCGAAATTATATATATATATATATGATGATAGTTCTTCTCGCCAAGTTGCCATCTTTGCTTGATGCTTTATTATTACTATGGTTGACATACATACTAAGGTCTATACATTACAGCCAAGCGGTCACAAAAGTAGTTTTTTTTCCCTCCGTAGTCCAAGTATGCTAGTAAAAAGCTAGACGTGGCTTAGGTACGACCCTGATCACTTTTCGTGATCTTGCTAGTAGTTTCCCCGCTATAACATGTCTTCCAACTAAAAGGAGAAAAGGTTTACACTTTTGTTGTTGTGGATGTTTATGTAATATACACTGTGCCCATCATAAGTGTTATTTTCAAATTTACTTGAGCGGTTCTAACTCAAACAATATAAAGCTTTCACATGCTATAATACTTTCTATTCTAACTTTCAGTTCTCAAATACAACATAAAAATGGTATAAAAAAATTAAGTGAGGTGGCTGTTTTTTAATTCCCATTTTAATTTTTCATACCCAAAACAAAATGATTTTGAAAACGCTCTTAAATGGATATTTAAATTTTCTTTCATCCTTATTTTTGTTCTTTGCATTTTCTTTCACTATAAAATTCAAGTTCCAAACAAAGCCAAAGTATTGCAAGAGATTAAAATTGCTGGGTTTTTTAATTTATTTATCGGATTTGAAATCACTTTATCAATCCATTCCCTCTTCTTTCTTCTCTTAAACTTTTCCTCACCCCTCTCACTCATTCTACTTTTTCATTGAGATAAAACTATTTACAAAAAATTAAATAATTTTATAACAATATGGCACCAAATGAAAGAAGAATTGAAATGATGGAAAATTTACGCTGATTTTTTTTTCATACATTAATATGCATAATTAATATAAAAATAAAAAATAAATACCTTGGTTGATTCAGTTTGAAACCAAGGCCGAATGCCTATTCTAAAAATCTGAGTTGCTTTCTCCTCTTTTTTTTAATTCTCTCAACAAAAGTTCTACACCTCCCTAACTTAAATAAAAGACCAAAATCAATCCTATTCACTTGTCCTTTCTTCATGTTGGTCTTCTAAGAGGCCCAGATAACAAGAGCAAATATGTGACGCCTTTGGGTTTTATGCCCCAAATATTAGGCTTTTGGAATTGTGTTACTCCAATGGACTAATTAAACATCAACTTCTACTAATAATAATAATAATAATAATAACAATAATAACAGTAGTCAAATGTCAACAAAATATAATGAAGACATTTGGGAAGATAGTAGAAGATGTGGGTTAGAATTATAAAACTATGACATTTAAGAGTTTTATATTGTAATATATTTTTATTTTACACTATAAAATATAAAAACTTTACACCGTATCTTAAATTTGTATAAAATCTCTAAAGGCCTGTTAGTTTGGTATATTGAGCTAACCCTTTAGACCCTGAGTCTAAAGAATACTTTAAATAGATGCTATTTTTTAAAAAAATTCAAATCAAATAAATCATTTGTATCTAAGTTTTATAGTTCTACTCCCCCTTAAACTTTTTGGACTCAGATAAGTTTGCTATAACAAAATCTTATATTCTTTCCTATATTTGTAGGGAAAAAAATCATAACTTTTTCATTTGATGTTTAATTGTGACGATTCTTGTTTCATTATGTTCCTAATAAAAAGAGGAATAAATCAAGATCTATATTTGATGTTTTTTTATTATCATCAATATTAAAATTTTATTAGATTTGTTAAGTAATCAAAAACTTTTTCCACTATCTATCCAAATACAAATTTTAATTTTATTTTATATTCAGATTAATACTTTAAATGCGCATACAAACATTAATTCAAATAGCAATTCAAATCATATAATTTAAATCATATAACTTAATCAAAATAATTTAGACCAAAACAATTTGAACCTATTTATCAAACAGACCCAAAATATACCTCGTGTATTCTTCCGTCACGTGTCACAAAGTTTCGTTCCCGTTTTCAATACCCTTTTTTTCCCCTTCTTTGTTGCGTTATTTTGGGCTCTGACGAAAGAGGATGTTGTGAAAGAGGCAAGGCAACCATTTACTGCCTAACTACTTTTGCCATCTTAAGTGAGTGTTTGGAAACGTGGTAGGAACCACTTTTATTGTAGCATGTGAGAGCTTTACACTGTAGCAATTTTTTTATTGTTACTGTAGCATGAGAGAGCTTTTTACTGTTTATAACTAAGTTTATGGTAATAACTGAGTGCCGAGAACTATTGTCAAACACCCTTTTAAATTAATTGTTAACTCATGTGGGTCCCACGTATTTTTCTCAAACATTGGCCCTTTTTTTCACGCTTTTTAGAATAAAAGGATATTACACATTTGGAAGTTGATTTACAATTTGTTTTATGTTTCCTCTTTTTATTTTGTTATCACTTTTTGCTGCTTTGTTGTTTGTATATCTTGTTCTTGAAC
Organism: Artocarpus hirsutus; assembly: GCA_946598075.1. NCBI lineage: Eukaryota > Viridiplantae > Streptophyta > Magnoliopsida > Rosales > Moraceae > Artocarpus > Artocarpus hirsutus. Next base: position 13,421 of record CAMOHE010039416.1, read on the forward strand.
TTTTCTAGCTTTGCATTTTTATTTTTATTTTCTTTTTCTTGAAGTTTTATATTTTAAATATATGTTTATTGAAATTCATTTGAATTTTATTTTATTTTGTTCATATTTTAAATAATTCATGTTAAACATGTTCTCACTTAATTATTTAAATATTCTAAAATATTAATTTTTTTAAAATTGTTCACAAATATTTTATTTTACTAAGTGTCCTAATAAATTTTCCTATTATGTTCTTATTTAAATATATTTTCCTTTTAATGTATATTCCTAATTAGTTTTCCATTTTATAAGACTTGCTCAAAATCTTTTTTCTTAAATATGCATTTTGTATTTTTTGTTTATTGAACTTCATAAAAACTAGTAGAAATGAAACAAAAAAAGTTAATAAATATTTTGTGTTCTATTTTCAGTTTTTTGGCAGTTTAATTGATAACATAATTGTTAGTCTCTCTTTAAGACAATAATAAATAATTACCCTAAAAAAGACAATAATTAATAAATAAAAAAAAACTAAACCTCTCAACAAGTTGAATGAATTTATATATTATGAAAGTTTTAAACAATAATACCAACACGACCCATATATATTAAAATATAAATTGAGACAAAAATCCTTGGGAACTAATTTTCTGTCCATTGGTTGAGTCGTGGAGCGAATTGAATAACGCAAAAACGACAAGACTTTAGCAAGCGGAACGGAACAGAGCTCTGCAACTCTGAACTGTTCCAACTGTGATTGACCAATTCCTGGAACTCTCTCTCTCTCTCTCTCTTCAATGGCGACGAACCTCAGACTTCGCAGCGTCCAGTGGTGGAGAAGATGGTCGAGGAAGGAGTGGGCAGTCGCAATCTTCTTCTTCTTCATTCTCACCATCTTCGCTCTCACTCGCATCCCCAACTCTCCCACCACCGATTTCTCCCAAAACTCTCCTCCCGCCGCCGCCGACGATCTCGTCGACTTGACCCTGTTGCACAAGGCCAAGGATAGAGGCGCATGTACTTGATTAACCTTCTCCTTTGCTGTCTCTTCATTTTATTTTTTTTTTTAATTTCTTTATTTTGGGAATTCAATGCAGATTGTTTAGATGGGAGTGTTCCTGGGTACCATTTCCAGAAGGGTTTTGGATCTGGCTCTCTTAATTGGCTTCTTCACATTGAGGTTTGACTTCTGTTTCTTTCTTTCATTGTTTTTCTTCTCACTTTGATGGTTCAAATTAAAGTTTCAATTCAAATAAACTTGCTAATGGAGTTGATTTTCTTTTAGTATTTCCATCGACGTGTAGTAATTTTATAAGCTTTTAGAATTTATATTCTATTGTATGTCGCTAAAAAGGTACTTGATTGTTTTCAATTTCGCTTCCTAGTAGATAAATTAGCACTACAAAGGGAATCATGAAATTTCTTGTTGCGAATTAGGAGGCCTAAGTCTATTGAGAGTGAAAATATGCAAAACAAAAAATAAATAAGAACACACATAAACTTTATTGTAGTTTACCCTTAATGAGAGTTACATTCACTGTCAGCCGCTCTAGCAATTTACTATAATGATAAAGAAGTTTACGAGAGAAAAATTGCACACACTCTCCCTAGAATTGTTCTCTAGCCTCTCTCTCACTCTATATTTTATGAGATGCAAAAATGAGCCATACTTCACTCTATTTATAGATTTACAAGAATGAGGAAACAAAGAAACCCAAAAAATGCTCCTTCTCACTTTAGGCCTGATAGCATGCTATTTCATTTTGCTTCGAGTTTTGGCTTCCCATGCACATTGCTGCGCCCTTAAATGGCGCCCCCACGCATGTGCTATGTCCCACCATGCCCCAGCGGGAATTATGGCACTCCAGTGCGTCTTTTTTTGCTTCCAAGATGTTTTTTCTTTCTTTTCTTGCTCCTCCTTAATAAAATTTTGGGCTGGCGGCAGAGGGGGCTTTCTGCCCCTCTTCCATCCCCCATGGCGACCTTATTAGAAAGGTCGATCCTAGTAATCCTCTGCGTAGAGTGCTAATTTGAAGGGTGTTAATTAAGCTCCATACTTCTTAACATTTCCTTTCCAAAATATTAAACTTTCCTATTAACATCCCATTACCATTTTGTAAATATGCCCCAATTCTAAAAATTAGGAACTAAAGTCAGAACCCTTTTCTTAGCCTCTGCTTCTTTAGAGGATGTGTTCTTCCCTTTATATTTGGTTTAACTATCAATAAAAAGAAGCTTTCTTATTATTATTTAAAAAAAAGAAAAAGAAAAAGAACACTATTCTTGTTAATATTGAACAAAGGTATTGGGTTTGGACTGTGGTGTAGGGTGGAGGTTGGTGCAATACTGTAGAGTCTTGTTCCTTGCGCAAGAAGACTGCATTGGGTTCTTCCAACTATATGGAACACGGTGTTCGCTTTGCGGGGATTTTAAGTTGCGACCCTTTACAAAATCCTGGTACTTTAACTTTTTGTAAACTACTTCTAGTTCATTTCCTAACGTCAGATTCTTCATTTCTCTTGTTTCTTATGTCAGCGTCAACTTAACATTTTTAAGTGTTTGCGTCACTTCGTACTTTGTAGTGGAATTTTAAGCATGTATGAAGTAAGATATGTGCCGTTCACTTTCTAGTCTTGATTTTGTGCACTTTCTAGATTTCTTTAACTGGAACAAGGTCAAGATACGGTATTGTGATGGTGCATCTTTATCCGGCCACCCTGAGAGCGAGTCAAAAGTAAGTCTTGGGTTTAGTAATGGTATTTTTTATAAAACAGGAAAAGACAACTATTTTTCTCTTGAGCGTGTTCAATGGAGGAAGGGAAAGCGCTTTTTGAGTAATATTGTTGTCTGTTCTTCCATAGCATAGAATGGAGCCAAGCTTTTTTTTAGAGGCCAGCTCATCTGGGAAGTTCTTATGGATGAACTCTTATCAATTGGGTTGTCAAAAGCAAAACAGGTAATTTTTGGTCTAAACTATAATTGGTTTTAAAATTTTTATAACTTCTAAATGCTTCACCAAATCTGAGCTGTAAAATTTTACATATGGAACATCTAGATGATTTTTGCAATATGTGTCCTTCAGCAATTCGACCATGCAATCTGCTTTGTTTTTAAATTGAAATGTTTTTGTGTGTATACTACTATATTTTTTGTGTACCGCTTTATTAAAGATAATTGCTTACTCTTAGAAAACTTAATTGATTATGCATTCTCTCTCGATGTTTTAGGCTCTTCTTTCAGGTTGTTCTGCTGGTGGGTTGGCAACTCTTATACATTGTGATGACTTTCGCAAACGTCTTCCAGAGGATGTAACTGCAAAGTGCCTTGCCGATGCAGGTTTTTTCCTTGATGAGTATGTTTACACAGACTCATTTGTATGAATTATATATATATATATATATATAGGATGTTTATACATACATACATATATACACTAAATAATACATATATTTTGCTTAGTGGTTATGCAAAACACACATACTTAACCCAATGGGAGGAGGACAATGGAGGATACATGGTTAGCGTTGGATAGAGCACGATATAGAAAACTACTCACAAATGCAAAACATAACCATAAAAGCTGTATGATATTGTAATAAAGCTTTCAAATTTTTTGGACTCCTCAAGGGAAGCTTACTATTTTTGAGAGAAGGGGAGCGAGAAAAAAGGATTAGAAAAGAGGGAATGGTAAGAAGAGGGAATGGTAAGAAGAGGCATTGGAAAAGATGCATAGGAGTCATGCGTCCTCCTTCACCCTTCTTGGGGATCTATTTATAAAGCTATTTTAAAAGTGATATATCATTATAGTCCTGCGGTGAATGTTTTCTTGGCGAATGACTACCGGTGAAACTTTATCCAAGAAACTTTAGTCCATCAATACTTTCTTCAAGAGAATCAAGTTTGGACTCCACTCTTCAAAATTTGCAACATTTTGTGGATGATGAGTTGTATAACAGGACTCCACCATTCCATGATCTTGCACTTTCTTATGTAAACTTCTTATGGAGCAATGTCACTTACAATCAAGATAAAAAAAAAAAAAAACACTCCCTTGAGTTGACTTTGTAAGAATCCATTTGAAGATGAGCAATAATGAATACAAAATAGCTATTTTGTGGAAGAAAAGATGTTGCAATAAGTATCTTCATTGTTTTCCAAGGCAAAACTCAATCTTTATTTTGACACAAGTACTATTCATCTATAGTGCCTGCCACAGGATTATTGTGGTACCGCTTTCAAAATGGCTCTATAAATAGATCTCCAAGAAGTGTGCAAAAAACACAATTCCTATGCATCTCTTTCAATACTTATTACCATTCTGTCTCCTTCATTTTTGTAATCTCTCTTTTCTCTTTCTTCATCTCTCTAAGAAATTGTAAGCTTCCCTCGAAAAAAATCCCACAAATTCATTAGTTTTATATCATGTTATTAATAAAACTTATATGATTATGATTTTCATTTATAAGTAGTTTTCTATTTTCAGTTCTATCCACTAGCCATTTTACCTCTTGAATCCTCCCCTCGTTGGTGCGCGCGACACACACACACACACACGTGTGTGTTTGTGTGTAGGATCATGATGCATCTGGATCATTGTGTTTTCTCGGTGTCTTGTTGTGGAAGTTTGTGGAAGATGCATAATATAACTCTTCATTTTTACTGCGTTGGGAAGGAGAATAACATGATATAATATGCATCTCATATTCTTAATGTTAGAAATCTTCTTGCGTGGGAGATTTTCCTAGTCAACCTACAAAATGAATTAGTCTCATGCTAGAACAACTATTTGTTTACTTTTCTTTTCTTTGTGCCCTTCTAATCCTTTTTCCTCGACATCTGACCACTCATAAATAATTTGAGCCACATCCTACTTCTTACATTTCAGGAAAGATGTTCTTGGAAATCGAACCATGAGATCTTTCTATAATGATGTTTTGCTCCTTCAGGTTATCCTCTAATCAGTCTTGGTTTCACCTTTATGTTGTTAGTATCTATTTAGCCAGGTGATATTCATCTGAGATTTATTTAGTTAGCTAGGTGACTCATGATCTTTTCACGGTGAAGTTTCTTTTGTCTTGTATGTTTTATATCATACATGTTACATTCAGTCTTGGTTTCACCTTTATGTTGTTAGTATCTATTTAGCCAGCTGATATTCATCTATTTATTTAGTTAGCTAGGTGACTCATGATCTTTTCACGGTGAAGTTTATTTTGTCTTGTATGTTTTATATCATACATGTTACATCCAACTTGTATGTTTTAATAGTTCTATGTTTTATTTTGTCTTTCTGATAAATTTTTTGGGTAATCTACAATAAGTGCCTTTATTTATTTATTTGTAAGAAACAAGAACTTTATTATTTGAAAATAATTTAATGCGTTACATCAGTTAAGGGGGAGAACATAATATTGATACTTGTTTATTGTATCTAAATTTGTGCTTCAGGGTGTAGCCAAGAGTTTGCACAAGGAATGTCTTGCAAAATCAGAACCATCAGAGGCAGGTTCTCTTTCCCTTTTTGGTTATCCTATTCCTTGCCAAATTTATGATGTAATTCTCCTATTGGTACTCAATCTGACTCCTAACATGAGGCTGGCCCCTTTGTTTGTTCTAAATTGCAATGACAGTGTCTATTTCCTCAACGAATTATTAAAAACATAAATACCCCCGTGTTCCTTGTCAACCCAGCTTATGACTTTTGGCAGGTAATTTCCTTAGAATTCATACTTCATTTTTTCACAGTGGATTTTTATTTTCCATGAGCATCTTGTTATACTAATTGGGTATATTTAGATACAACATATCTTGGTACCAGATTCATCAGACGGCTATTGGGGGAAATGCAGATTAAACATTCTTAATTGCGATCCTGGCCAGATTCAGATACTTCAAGGTAGTTGAATATCTAACATCAGTACTGGTGGTCCCATAAATTATATTGATACAAGCGAGATCTACAAGCAAGCACTTAGGGCTATAATTTCGTAAAAACGTCATCAATGATGATGGACACCCCATGGTTGGTGATAGTTCCAAACAATCTGGTAGCAGATTTGTGTGGAATTTAAATACCTTACTTGTAGCTTATAAGATCTAGTGGGGGAATTGTTAGTGTTATTTTGTTGGGTCATCCTTGAAATGGGAAATATTTATGGAAAACTTTAGATGATTTCTTCACGTCTATAGTCAATCACTGTGTAGTATCATAAAACTTGTTGAAGAATTCTCAGCTTGTTGTCAGTCCTACTTATAAGTTGGCATTATGCAAGAACCTGTCAGCATGCTTAATATTGTCAGGTAACATAGGTGGCTAGTTAACATGATGAGAACTTATTCCACGCAGGTTTTAGAGATTCTCTGCTGACAGCACTGAGTGATTTCCAGAAAAATAAGGAGGCTGGATTGTTTATAAATTCCTGCTTTGTTCATTGCCAGACATTGATGGCAGAGACATGGCATTCTCTACACTCACCTAGAATAAACAATAAGGTAAGAAGAGTAATTTCTCCTGTTCTGTGTATGGAGATCTGATGAAAGCTTTTCTAGGTCACTTACAAGCACCATTTTTCTCAGAATTTATTGACGTTGCAATATGTGGGCGTATTTCTTCCATCCATTGCTCTCACTTTGGAGTCTGTTTGGCTTTTATTTTCGGTTTTAATTTATATAGAGTTTTATGGCCCTTGTAACAGACCATTGCAGAATCCGTTGGTGATTGGTATTTCAACCGGAAAGAAGTGAAGCTAATTGATTGTGCATATCCATGCAATCCTACCTGCATTCATATGAATTTCTTGTGACTTCAATCAATGGAAATTTAGAACTCTTCAAGATGACAAAGGGTCGGTTATCATCTACTCGTTATCGTCATTTTGTGAGTGTGGAAAAAATTGTCCTTTTCAGCTCCACAACTTGATCCAGGCCTCCAAAGGGAGAATTAGGGTGTGAATTACTGACCATACTCTTCATACTCTTCAGGTCATTATTTAATTTGTTGCTCTGCATTTGTCTAATCCATATTTAGAAGAGTTTTGGCACTGAAATTTGCTGTGATATATGACTTTGTTCGCTCTTTGTACATGTTTCTCTTCACAATGCAAACTTCTCTGATAGTGAAACTAAATGGATCTCACTTTCTTTAGTCTTTGTGATGCTTATTTATCTCTTCCATTAAAGAAGCAGAGATTCCCATGGTCCTCCCTATTGATGTTCTAGTCAATTGTGGGTTTACAATTAACTGGGCAAGCAGACTGTTTTTTTTTTTTTTAAATGAGTTTAGCTGGTAAAAAAAAATTAGTGATTGATAATTCATATTGGTGATAACATTTCCCTCTTCTCAAGGTTGGGAACTTTTTTTTTTCTTGGCAAAATTGTTTGGTAGGTAGAGAGGCAAAAATAAAAAAAGTCCAAGTCTATGCATAGCGCGGCGCTCATATGGAATTGAATTATGGAAAAAACCCTTTTTAAGAGTTGGAGTTAGTATTCAAGCATTTCACCTTTGTGAAAAATGTAGGGAGAATGTGAAAAATGTCATATTTTTAGAATTTTTTGAAATAAATGTCAAGTTTTGAAAACATTTATAGTAAATATCAGTAAAAAAAAATTTACGAGTAAAACTTTTTTACTTATAGTAAACAGATAAGTAAAAATATTTTTACTGAGTAAATTTTTTTTACTGTTATGTTTACTAACATTTACTATAAATATTTTCAAACTTAATATTTACTTTAATTAGTTTTTATAAAAGTGATATTTGTTAGAATTTCGAAAAACTTAACCTAATTTGCGCACGATCATTGGTACATGGCTAGTCTTCAAAGTGGAGCGCAATCAACGCCAGGCCCAGCTTAACAAAAGAACAGCCAGGCCTGGCTCGGACTGTAGATGTGCCCGTGCCCAGCTAACCCAAATTAAAGAATAAGACTAGGCTTTTGGCTTCTAGGTCAGTGAGAGATGTTTAGGAAAAATCTCACAAAAAAACTCAGTCGATTAAACTTTGTCATACCTTAAAAAAGTCTTGCATTTACTGCCATGTTGTTTAAATAAAATTACTTTATTAGACAGTTATGCCCTCTTAATTAATAAGCATTTCAACAAAAAACCATAGAGCGCAATTGACATGAACCATAGTGCTAGGGTATATTTTGTATTCTAAATATATTGTGTGACATGGATGTAGCATTTTCTACAAATATTTTTTCTTTGTGATATAAATCAATCTAAACCTAAAATTTATGGTACTCTTGTAAAGATCCCGATGGGTGAGCATACTGGCCCGAATAAAGTCTAGATCCAACCAAGGCCCATCAAGAGTCTAAGTACTTCCTTCTAAGGAAATTGTAGTAAATGTAACTTTTTTAAAAGTAATTGTTCTAAGTTCTTATTTATAATATGAATAATTTTTAGATTAAACAAATTTAAGATATAAATAATTTATTTACCCTCTTACTTACAATATAGATAATCTTATTTACATAGTAAAGAAATTATTGACATCATAAATATGCTATTTACTTTAAATATTTTCAAAATGTGATATAGACTTCAAAAAATTTCAAAAATCTAACATTTCCTTCTATCTCTATGTTCTAAAAGAACTCCAGTAAATTTAACTTTTCAGGTTTATAATAATGTGCAGTCGAAGATGAGTATTAAAGCATGAGTATGTTGAATATTATTGCAAAGAAGGAATCAAACTACATGAACAAAAGTTGTTTTTCTTAATTTATTTTTTAGGGACGCTTACTTTGCCTTTTAAAGGAGAGCAACGAATGATTCTCTTTCCCTTTTAATAAGTTGTTTACTTATAAAATCAATAATAAGAATTTTGTAGGCCCTATAGAATCTAAGAAATGCCAATCATCATATTTCTTTAGTATTGATTCTTTATGAAAAGAAAGTAATATCAAATTTAATTAGATGTCCAAATTTAAATGTTAGAATTCATTATTATTTAGTTATATAAAAGAATATGTTAGTAATTATATGATAAGATTATAATTATTAAGTTAGTAAACACTAAAAAATACGATTGTTTAAAAAAAATACGATTGGTTTTATTTACACCGTCAAATAAATAAGTAACACAAGAAATGGAATAATTTTTAGTCCTATTACTTTCTTTTCCTTTCCTTTCCAATCCTATTGCCCTTCCAATTGTATTTCTTCATAATTTGGTAAAAGAGTCCTTAAATTATAAAGAGATATTGAATAATATTATGCGCACACAAAAAGGAAAAAGATTAAACAAATATATAGTGGAAAATCATTGCAGAATAGGATTAAAATTGCATTGAAAAGTCCTTGCCTCGTAATTTCTTCCCTTAGATTTTCCATGGCAAACCTTGTCACTTTCTTAATTACAAATAACTTGTGATTGAAGGACCTCAATTTCTTTCAAATGTTCTTCCTTTCTTCTAACAAGCCAAAGGCAAAAATTTGCAAACTTTTTATTCCACCGTCTCGATCGGTGGCTGCGTTCTTCATCTCCCCATTATTTTGTCTAATTCAAGATCTAATATTAATGATTATCACAGTTGGGCATTTCATTGTCCAAAAATTTAATCTTTTAACGTGTATCTGTACACAGAAAGAGATTCTTTAAAGACTCAAGACAACAGAGAATCTGCAAGAAGTTGTTGGGCTCAGATTTCGTCTCCCCAATAGAAGGCTTCCATGTGGTCAATTATTATATTAAAGTAGTCGATAGTAAATTCCAGAGTGCCGTTATTTGACCCACGTGTAAATCGTTTATGCGTACGCAGTAAACATTGTCCCAGGCTATTTAAAAACTCTTTACTATTTTTAATTATTTTGTGGCCCCCACTTTTTCTTTTATCTCCCTCGTGACTCTGATCACTCTCACCCACAAGGCTACAGCTTTTCACCGAATTGGTTTTTTTTGTTTTTGGTCATAATGGTTGTTTTCTAATTAAATTCTGTTTCTTGAATGAATTGTTTAATTATTTTTAATATTTAGGTTCTATTTATTTGTTTAAATTGTTAAATTTAAATAATGTGTCGAATAAATATTAAAGAAAACAATAAAAAAGACAAAAAAAAAAAAAAAGATATGGGTTCTTTTTCGTCACCCTACGTTTTTTTTCCTTCTCTCTATGTGGTTTTTGTTAACAAGGAAATTAATGGTCAGGAAAGAAAAGAATATATACAAACCATCTGAAAGCTTCAGTGTGAGATTTGGTGCTGATCTTTGAAGAAACTGCTGGCAAGGTCATCTCCAAGTTGGCTTCGTCAAATCGGCGGGGTTTGATATTCATAGAGGCTCGGACCCAAGAGAGTTGTAGTCTTGGTCTGCCCCTTCAAAGTTAACACCAGCGAACAGCACCTGATTTTTTCAACCTCTTTTTAACCATATTTCTTCTGAAAAGGAAAAAAAAAAAAGAAAGAATATAAGACATTAAATGAGTTACACCAGAGTCGTAAAAGTGGACATCTCGGGTTGCAAAGCATTATTGTAGATTCCACGCTTGATCCACCTCAAAGGAAAAGTTGCCATATGCAAGCAAGATAAAGCAAAAATGTACAGGGCATCGTCGATGTTAAACACCATAACAAAAAAAAAGTGAATCCTACTTATAAATCTTACAACATGTAAGACTCACCCTCTATTATTAGTATATAATGTTCAATATCATCGATGCCTTATAGCATTGTTTTGAAGATAAACCCTTAATGTCATGTGGATGATTCCACCCTTACGAATGCCCACTAGGAATGCGGACGTGTGGATAATTTGCGAAAAGCCAAGTAATGTCCCAATACTCTGCCTCAATAGGCGACCCTGGGGTAGTGGAACAACCTCATGGGCTAACAGTTTTCGCACAAGTATATTTGAAGGCCGCTTCAAAAGGGGTTTCAGCATTAAAAGCACGAGCTCTTTGTAAAGAAAACACTTGTATTTTCCTTTCAGCATCTAGTGAAACCATAAGAGATAATAGATTTAGCTCTCTAATCAAGATGAACCACTATAAATTTCGTTGTGTTCTTTTATTTATAGTGTATAGTTTCATGTTGACATCATTTATGTTCTATTTTGATCCATGTTAGTGAAGATTAACAGTTATCAACGATCTCATATATTATGTTGGAACAAAATATTCATTCAACACTAAATTGAAGTCTTTGTACAAGTTAAACGAACAAAGAATCCTAGAAAAAGGGGATTAATCACTCAAGAAATACAATTAACTTTAAAGAACAAAATAAAATAATTTTAGAATCACAAGGTTATAGTATTGAAAAATAGAGTGTACTATTTATATGTCAAATTGAGAGTTTTTATTTAACACATTGAAATGAAGGAGTCTAATTCTCCTATTAATATCGGAGTTATTTCTCCTTTTAATATATGTAAAAACTTTTCATCTCTTGGGTTTTATAACCTATATCGCATTAAATAATATTTAATCTTTGGTCATTGATTGCCTTTAATCATCAACCATTTCATTGCTTGATGAGGGGTGATGACCCTTGAGATTCCGTATGATGCTTGACCTTTCATAGGATGCACTTGGATATCCAGGTACTCGAGTGTCAGGGTGTTCAACGAGCCACCTGGTAGAAATGCCACGTTATAAATACACTCTTACCATTGTAAAAAATCCCATTCAACGTCAGCCCCCTAGTCCACAAGAATTGCTTGCCAAGCAATGAAGACTTTTTTCCCCTTACAAAATCTGAAACATTTTTCTATTTTTTGGGGTTTCTAACACTTTTGTTGTGTATAAAAGTTTATAAAAGTTAGTATAAAATGCGGGTAGAACTTTGTATAAAAGTTTATTTTGGCCTATATCTTGCCTTGTACCGGAGACTTCATCATAACAATCTTCTGCCCTTTTGGTTAGTTTCCTTTTTTCACGCCATTTGCCACTTTGCTCTTCTTCTCTTCCTCTTTCCTTCGTTCAAGCTCAACTTTGATAAGTTGCATTTTTTTTTTTTTTAGTTTGGTTTCTTCTTTTTGCTGGTCCTCCTTGCTTGGAGCTTTAGACCTTGTAATATCTTCGTGCATTTAGTTGCAAGTCTTTCTTATACACATTATCAAACCAAGCACATAATTCTCGCATGATTGCACTTAAATTGGTCTTTAACAACATGGATGTTAATAAGTTGGCAAAGAAGAAGACTTTCAACGTCAGGAATGTTAGTGTCCAACTGACATCAAAGCCTGTGGGAAATGCTACCGACTCTGTTGGGGAAGATATGACCTTTAATCGTTCCAAATGCCACCCCAAACGAGTGCAAGTCTCTTAAGTCGAAGAAAGTTCTTCCAATTCTTCTTGAGTTGACTCTTTGTATGTGCCTAGCCCATACAAGCAAATCGATGTGAATGATAGGTACATGGAAAATGTGAAGGAGATTCATGATCACAAATATGCTGCTTGCTTGCTTACTGTTTGATGCAACTCTCCGAAGAAGAAAAAGACGACTTTGCAGTTCAAGCTCTCCAAAACCCCTTGCATTTCTTTAGTTCATAATATTGTGCAACAAAATTTGAAGAAAAATGCCAAGGAAAAGACAGATGTGAATACTAATGACGTGATAATGCTTGGATCCTGCGAAAATAACGAACCTGAACGTGACAAAATTAAACCCGAAAATGTTGAGAATAGTTTTGACACTGAGCATGTGAACGTCTTAGAAGGTGCATCGGAGTCATCGTCGAGCCTACTTTTATTCACTACCAAATACCAGCCAACGCCAAGGTCCGTCTTCCGTTTCCAAAAGAAACTCAACATCAAAAGGGTTTGCTATTTTTGAGGATGTTTTTCGTGGCCTGTGGTTACCTCTTCATCCTTTCATTCATGTCTTCGTTAGTTGTAATCTATCTATTGGACAAATTTGTACTAACTCTTATCGATTGATGATTGCTAGCTTTATACTTTGGTGCATGCTAGGATTGGGTGACTTAAGCGTTGAAGATTGTCAGGATAAGGAAGGAATTGGAGAAATTCATGGTTCATTGCTATTAAAAACTGAGATTTCGCAATCCAACCTGTATACTTTTAATCTTTCAAAAGTTTTTTCACAAGGACTTGGAAAGCAACTAGCCAAGCAAGTACTTAGAAATATTGATATTGCCAAAAAAGTCGATTCCTCAATTAAGAGTGTATCAAATCTTCTCACAAAAGATGTTCTCTATACATATTGGTTTTTAGACATTGTGGCTTCATCTTCATATTCGTCCCGAACTCTTGACACTTAACATTCTTCAGCGGGGCTTCTTAATTCATCACTGAGAAAGATCCTTTAGGTGGTGATTGGTCGTCTCCAGACCCAAATTATTCTTTATTTGACTTATAACCATTCATGGATAATCTGATCTTGGATTGCTTCTGCTAACTTAATCCGAGATGGATTTAATAAGTAAATACTCCTTTTTCCATTAGCTGTTATTTATTTTTTATTCTCTTTGTCTCTCTCTCTCTCTCTCTCATTTTGCAGATAAGGCAGGCAGACAAAATGATCCAGGGAATGCTCCACTCATTATGAGAAGCCTTGTGTTCAAGAAAGTAAAACCTTTGACCCCTCGAAACAACCAAATTATGTTCTCGAGGCTTTGATAGAGCATGCCAAGAGACATAAATATTGCAATAACCTCCCTTCTTATCATTCGAAGCATTCTATTTGGGCTACTCATGGAACTCGTAGGAACAAAGGACCATTCCCTCCTTCATAATTTGTCAAAGAATCTTTCGGACAACATTCCAAATCCTTGGTAGCTCTTTCCATTGTAGCCTTGAAACATGAGCTTGTCCTAATTCAAATTGATCCTTGTTCTGTCTCCATTATAGAGTCAATGCACAAACTTGCATCTCCAGATCGTATTGACCATATCAAAATGCAAGAATATTTTTGAGTATGTGAAGAGAATAAACATTGTGCTTATTATTGTATGACCCAAAAGCCACACAAAAACAAAGGCGGAAAGGTAGGGCCGCAATGCTTGAAAGCAGCGCTGTGGTGTTACAATTCAGGGCCGTGGCGCTTGAAAGTAGTACCGCGGTGCTACAATTCAGGAAAACCAATGCCGCGGCGCTTCAATTCGGCCTGAACATGTATCTTGCGTTTTTATGCATTTTTGGGTTATTTTTTGTTAGGGTTTGAATTCCCATACATATAAATACATTATATTCTCCATAGTTTACAGAGAGTCACATTAGAGAGTCACAAAGAGTCACAAAATTTCATAGAAATCATAGTGTTGAGAGTGATACAGAGAACTCAGTCTTGTGAGTTTGTGAGTGATTGAGTAAGTAAATTTATGTATTTGAATGCTCTAGACACCGTTGTAATTTTCGTTTTGTGATTAGTGGAATGCTTTTCCTCTGCCCGTGGTTTTTTCACCCTTCATTAGGGTTTTTTCACGTAAAATCTTGTGTGCAATTTTTCTCTATTTCTTGTTGCTTATTGGTTTGATTTCTAACAAGTGGTATCAGAGCTTTGGCTTTGATTTGCAATGGCAACCATGAAATTTGATATTCCACTAGATCGCACTACGAGGTTTTCTTTATGGCAAGTGAAGATGCAGGTTGTTCTTGCGCAGATGGATCTTGATGATGCGCTTTTGGGTTTCTATAAGATGCCTTCATCATGGTCTAAAGAGGAAAAAGAGCATAAAGACTGAAAGGCTCTATCCCAAATACACCTTCATCTGTCAAATCAAATTTTACAGGATGTACTAAAGGAGAAGACTCTGCTGCTTTATGGCTCAAACTGGAGCAATTATGTATGACCAAGAGTCTGACTAGCAAGATTCATTTAAAGCAGCGTCTATACTCTCAACGAATGTCTGAAGGTACGTCTCTTGAGGATCACTTAACTGTGTTTAAGGAGATTGTGTCTGATTTCGAGGCTATGGAAGTTAAGTATGATGAAGAAGACCTTGGGTTAATTTTATTATGTTCACCGCCTTTATCGTATGCCACATTTAGGGATACTATCTTGTACAGTTGAGACATTCTTACTCTAGATGAGGTTTATGAGGTGAAAAGATGAAGCAGTTAGTGACTAGATCCGAAACATAAGGAGAGGGTCTAGTTGTTAGAGGTAGAACCCAAGAGAGAAATACTGGAACTGAGAATAGAGGTAGGTCTAAGTCCAGAAATAAGGAGAAGTTCTATAACTATTGAAAGAAGAAAGGGCACATTAAACTGTATGTTATAAGCTGCAAAATAAAAACAAGAGGGCTAAAAATCAGAAGGGGAAGAAACCGGATGCCGGTGAGGCTAGTGTCATTGAAGAAGTTTCTGGTGGTGAGCTTTTGGTAATTTCTGATGGTGATTCTAAACCCTGTGAGGATTGGGTTCTTGACTTTGCATGTACGTTTCATACGTGTCCTAATCGGGACTGGTTTTCAACATATGAGACAGTTCCTAAGGGGCTCTGTTTTGATGGGAAACAACGCCCCATGCAAGGTTGCTAGTATTGGTACTGTCAAAATTAGGATGCATGATGGCATAGTAAGGACACTAGGTGATGTAAGGTACGTCCCTGATCTTAAGAGGAATTTAATTTCCTTAGGTACTCTTGATGCTAAAGGGTACAAGTACACCGGTGAAGGTAGAGTTTTGAAAGTCAGTAAAGGCGCTCTTATGATGATGAAAACATAGAAGAAGACTGTTGGTTTGTATGTTCTGCAGGGTACTACAATTGTTGGCGATGCAAAAGTTTCTACATCCATTATGTCTGATAGTGATCTCACTAAGTTATGGCATATGCGACTGGGGCATATGAGTGAGCTTGGGATGGCAGAATTGAGTAAACGAGGGCTCCTTAATGGACAATGCAAATGCAAGATGGAGTTCTATGAGCATTGTGTGTTTGGAAAGCAGAAGAGAGTTCGATTTGGCAAAGGCATTCACAACACAAAAGATATTTTGGAGTATATTCATTCTGACTTTTGGGGACCGTCTACTGTTCCTTCTTATGGTGGTGCTAGTTATATGCTTACCATCATTGACGACTATTCCAGAAAGGTATCGACATTCTTTTTACAGCAGAAGAATGATGTCTTTGCTACATTTAAAGATTGAAAAACCATGGTAGAAAAGCATATTGGTAAGCCAGTTAAACGTCTCCACACTGATAATGGCTTGGAGTTTTGTTCAAATGAATTTAATACCTTCTGTAAGTCAGAGGGAATTTCTAAGGGACTTTATAGTCTGACATACTCCGTAGCAAAATGGTGTGGCTGAGAGGATGAACAAGACATTGATGGAGAAAGTGCGCTGCATACTCTTCAATGCTGGGCTACCTAAGTCATTTTGGGCTAAAGCCGCTTCTACAGCTTGCTATTTGGTCAATCACTCTCCTTCCGTCGCTATTAACAAGAAGACTCCACAAGAGATGTGGTCAGGAGAACCTACAGATTACTCTAATTTAAGAATTTTCGGCTATCCTGTCTATGCTCATGTTGACACTGGAAAATTGGAGCCTAGATCCTTGAAGTGCATATTTCTTAGTTATAAGCTTGGTGTGAAAGGCTATAAGTTATGGTGCTCGGAAACCAAGAAAGTTATTATTAGTAGAGATGTTGTGTTTAATGAGACTTTCATGTTATGTGGGACATCTACTACGGGGTCTAATGATGTTGGTTAGGAGAGATCTCCCAGACAGGTGGAGTTTTAGATTGAGATAGGTACATCATCCAATTCGATTTCTAGTCAAGTTTAGAAAGTCAAGGCAATAATGCTTCCCCATCGCCAACACCGCCACCACCACAGTACTCTATCGCTAAGGATAGGCCAAGGAGAGATGTTAGGCCTCCATAGAGGTATGTTGAGGCCGATTGACATTCGTTATCACTTTGTTCGTGATATTGTTGCTCGTGGTGATATCGTTATGAGCAAAATCAGTGCGCATGATAATCCTGCTGATATGATGACTAAGTCATTACCTACAGCCAAGTTTGAGCATTGCTTGAACTTGGTTGGAGTTCATGCTTGTGCCGGTTAGTTGCCCATTGGGGCTTTGTGGAAAAGGTGGAGAATCTGATTAATCACATGTTGGAGTTCTTTATGGTAGATTTTGTGTCAAGGTGGAGATTGTTATTGTGTGACCCAAAACCCATACAAAGGCAAAGGCAGAAAGGTAGCACCATGGCACTTGAAAGCAGCGCTGTGGCGTTATAATTCAGGGCCGTGGCGCTATAATTCTGGAAAACCAGCACCGCGGCGCTTCGATTTAGTCTAAATGTGTATTTCACGTTTTAACGCTTTTTTGGGTTATTTTTAGCTAGGGTTTGAGTCCTCATATATATAAATACATCATATTCTCCATATTTTACAGAGAGTAACATTAGAGAGTCACAAAGAGTCATAAAATTTTATAGAGATCATAGTGTTGAGAGTGATACAAAGAACTCAGTCTTGTGAGTTTGTGAGTGATTGAGTGAGTAAATTTCTATATTTGAACGCTTTAAACACTGTTGTAATTTCCGTTTTATGGTTAGTGGATTGCTTCTCTTCTGCCCGTGGTTTTTTCACCCTTAATTAGGGTTTTTCCATATAAAATCTTGTGTGCAATTTTTCTCTATTTCCTGTTGCTTGTTGCTTTGATTTCTAATAGTGCTTTTGAGGTTTTTTTTTTCTCTCTCTCTCTCTCTCTCTTAATTGGAATTCGTTTGGCCACTTGTTGCTTAGGAATTCCAAGCACTTTGATACTCGAATCTTATCCGAACACCTCCCAGGCACTTTGGTGATTGGCTCTCACCTCGGAGCATTTTTAACATTTTTTTGAGCTTGTTTTTGACCTTGCCATCTCCAATGCCCATGCTAGTGAGATGTTCAACGAAGCTAGTAAAATAGTACTGAAACTCGATAAAGCCCGCAAGGACTTGAAGAATATGAATCGTGAATTGCTTGAGTGCAAACAAATTGCAAGTGATTGGGAGACTAGGTACGAGAATCTCATTTCTTATACAAAGGACAAAAAAACTTTGGAGTAGGCTTCAAAGGAAAAGAATGAATTCAAGAGCAAGTTCGACGAGTCTCAAAAGCAATTAGAGACCATTCAATCTGAACTTGAAGGTGTAAAGGAAGACAAAAGCTTGCTCACACTAATTTTGCAGCCGTCCAGAGTGAACTTGCCAACTTTACCTCTTCAACTTATGTACTGAATTTGAAGAAGCCACATGCAAAGCTATAGACGATTTCAAGAAATCAGACGAGATTGATAAAGAATTTTAGGATGGCTTTGACTGGGGAAAAAAATCTACTACTTTCCACAATTGTAGGATTAAACTTGACCTTAACTTCCATTTCAACCCTTTTGAGCTTTGTTCTCATGACGGATCCACAACTCCTTGTACACCTTTATCGCACTCTCATTCAAATGGAACTGAAATCTAGAGTGAAGAAGAAATAATTGACCCAATCAAGGATTTGCGGAGGTTACCAAGTCACGATCCTCCAAGTGCTGAAAATGATTCGTATAGCCTTTTACTTTTATTGCTAAACTCGTGCTTTGCTTTTATGTTGTCTTGCTTTGTTTATCTCCCCTTACTTTCTCCACGCAAATTTTAGTATCTCTTTTTTCTGCAACAAAGTTGTTCTTTTATTATTTTATCATTAGTGTTATATTTGGTCTTGTTGAATTCACCTCTCTTTATTTGTTTTGATGAATTTAGAAAATTTGGTTACGCCAAATTGCCCTTTTTTAAAAAAATATTTTTACTTTTGTTCAATCCTGTTGAACATATAAAATTTGGACCTGTCAAGTTAGTTTTTTTTTTTACTTATGTTCAATTCTGCTAAACTTATACTATTTGAACCCATTGAATTAATTTATTTTTATTTTGTTCAAACCTACTAAACTTAGTCAACTCGATATACTAAACCTTGCAGATCAACACGCCGAACTTGATAGACCGGCAGGGCAAACTCTGCTAGACCAGCAAGCCAAACCTTACAGACCGACAGGCCGTAAGAGAGGTCTGAAATGTGTAATTTGATCAACAGGTCAGAAGTGACTGATCGACAGTCTGATCGGGCAGTCCAAACTCATTTATTTTTCATCATTTTGTGTTATGAAATGTTCCAAGGATTTCATATTAATGATTATGGCACACTAATAAGAATAGATAGTAAATTGACATGATTATAGAGTAGGATTCAAGTTAAAGTATGGTTATTTTACATGTCGTAGGATAACGATGTTGGAAAAATAATACGCAGCGGAATTTTAAAAATTTTAAATCAGAGTATTTTCCAAAACATAAGTTTGACATGCTATATGTATAAATTAACCTGATCTTACTGACCTTGTATGCGCCGAAAAGCTCCCGAAGTCTGTGTAGAGAAGTAACGTTCCAGAAGAGCCTCAACCAACTGGTCTTCTTTGCTATTCTCTATCCACGATCGGAGTGAGTGTGGGCTCACACGTACAGCTCTTCCTCAAGGTGACTCTCCTTCCAATCAATTGAGAGAACCCAAAGCTAGTGTTCGTGATTTGTGAACAAGAGCTCTCAGGGAGTTTTAGATTCTCACCACTAGAGTATCACTCTTAATCTCTCTATTGATCTCTTAATAACTCATTAGACTCACTCCCTATTTATAGAAGTTGGGTCTAGGATCATTCCTTATCAGATAAGGTCTCAAAAATTCAAAACAGAACCAAATTCGGGTCTATATCGGATAAGATACGCGTAAAAACGCGTGAAAACGCGCTATTTTTAATTTGCGTATAGGCAGGCCGAACTTTTTCATAGGCAGGCCGAACTTGCCTGATCGACAGGCTGAACTTTAAGTTCGGCATGCCGAACTG
>CAMOHE010039418.1:0-12790 GCA_946598075.1 Artocarpus hirsutus
AGTAAACATATTGATCGAAAGTATCATGTGTTAAAAGACTTCGTCGAGGGGGGCCATGTCACGGTGTGCAATATCTTGTTAGAGGACAATTTATCTAATCTATTTACAAAAAATGCAAGATTTATTTATCACATACTGCATCTTAGTTTAAATTTGCATTCCTCATTATTGTGTTTGAAATTTGCATAGTTGACACCTACGTATGAAAATAGTGAGTTAGAATACGTACTAAAACGATGTTGGCTAGTCAACTTAAGCTTTTGAGAGAATTGATGAAGTAATATTAGGAACACAACATTTTAGCACTAGGAGCACAATCTTCTCTCCTCCTAGCCCCCCCCCCACCCCACACCAGTGCCACTTGTTGGTGTTTGAATAAAATATGAAACACAGCGAAAGTAATGGATCGTTGACAAGCAAAAATTACCTAAAACTTTGTTCATCGAGAATAGCTATATAATTTTAATTAATAATAGAAATCTTTGGAATTTTTACTAACCTTTTGAAAACTACTAGGGTATCCTAGGTTTTCTTCTTTGACACCATGATCTTCTAAGCCAAGCCTCCACACCAATGGAAAGAGGAGTGGGTGTCAAATTGCAAGAATAAGTTAACCTCACACTTTTCTGAATCTGCTATGTACTCAACACATGAGAAAGTAGACCTTTTTTTTTTCCAAAGAAGAACTCTCAATTTTTTCTCTTTAAGTATTCTGTAAAAGTTATGCCAATAATAGATCTATTGAGGTAACTGTTATCTCTACCTTTTTATATATGAGCAATTAGTTATTTTTCAATTAATTTTAAATTTAAAAAATAACCACCATATCAAATATATAAGGAAGGGATATACTCTATATTTATTATCCCTTAATTTTACATTTAACCAAATCAATGATTCTTTAACTTATATATATATATATATATGAATACGTTTACATAAAACGCAAACGCTTTTTGTTAAAGAACCAAATCACATCTTTGTAATATAGATATATATATCTATCATTTAAAGAAAAGTAAAGCGAATCACGAACTTCCTGATTCTTACTGTGTATATATATATATAATATCACGATTAAGGATTTAGTATTTATGTATAATATATATATAATTAAAATCTTATATATACATAAATTCAAAAATAAATCCTATTTATTTAAGAATAAATTTTAAATTAATTAGTTAACTAATACTTAGTTAAATATGACAACATTTATCACATTATATAATGTGTCATAGAAAACATTTATTTGTATCACATTAATATCTTAAGTGTGAAATAATTAATTTGAAATTCAATGATTCTAAATTAAATATTTATAATTCATTCTATGTATTAAATTTAATGTAATGTCATTGGGGACCTATGGACCTACAACCTAATTTTCAATAAATTTGATAATTAATCAAACTCTTTAATTAACATGCCAAATTTATTAGTTTCAGTGTTGCTCCACTAAAAACTTGAAGCTAAACTCTTAAGATTATAGTGAAATTACTCAAAGACAATTAGCGAGTAGTCTATTGATATAATCATTACATATAAGTCGGTCCTCTATAAATAGTTCATAAGAGCTAGGTTCAATTTCTATTTACCTCTCTTATTATATCTTTTTTCCTTGAGTTCCAATAATTCTCTAATGAACAGTTAATTCATAATCTTATTATGAACAAGCGCTCTACTATTCAAACCTCGAATTATCAATTAAGAAAACTATTTTTTTAACTTCCATAAGGAAGGAATGGATTCCATATATGTAAAATATTATTCCCAGCCATATATCATGTTATGTTTATAAGATGCTAAGCAATGATCTATGTTTAGACAAATCTTACAATGCAAATGAAAAAACATAATATAATAAATAGGAGTCTAATAAATACTTAGGATTAAGACTGTCAAATATATGATCATTATAGTGATAAATTTGAATACTCTATTTATAACGGATGATTATTAGAGATTCAAAATTTATCTAGTCCAGTCCTATATAATCTCATTATATAAAGTACCTTTAATCCAATGTCTCTGCTTTACTAGCTTGGATAAGGCTATTTCATTCTAAATGAGAATTGGACTGTACTTGTATTCTTTAATTAAAGATCCTAAACTTTAATTAATTATTATAGACTATTTAGATTATTATCTATAAATTTTATCCCTAAGCATATAACACTTATATGCTAAATTTATAGTCACATAAATAATCATGAAATTTTCTTGATGTTTATAAATATATTCATAACACATATAAGCAACCAAAACAATTACAAATGTCACTTTATTTATTTATTAACAATATATATAATGTCATAGCTTTTAGGGTACCAAACCTAACAATTGGGGCAATGATGATTTGCACCAGTTGCAAAATGTTGAAATTTAAACCAAATTTTCATCATGGTAATAATACCCTACACCAAGCCATCGGCTTCATTATGACCAAGTATTGTTACTCTACTTTGAACCAACTTGGTGGATTAGTTAACCATTTATATCATATTATCATTTGGATGTAGAGGTTATGGCCTGTTGATGGACAAGACCACTCCATAGTTTGCAAATATTGAATAATTGGTAACTTTCGTTTTGTTTTGTTTTGTTTTTTGTTTTTTGTTTTTGTTTTTTTTTTTTTGTGAAGTGGTTATGCAAAAATGCATCAGGAATAGTTTAGTATATACATGTAGGGAATGTTTTCTTCCGAGTGCTTAATTAATCGGGAAGTTTTGCATCAGTTCATTTTGTATCTATAATTAAAGAAAAGCAATTCACTTACATAATTAGCTATATTTTATCCACACTCTATTCCTTTATATCTGAAAAAAGTTTCCAAATGTTTTAGATATGCAGCCTATGCAACACCTCAAGACTTCAAAATTTACGTTCTAGATGCTTCATTTGAGGACCCACTTGTGTGCGCCCAAGGGTATGTAGATAGAGAATCTACATTCAAGTTTGTTTTCCTTTGTGGAAAATTGCTATTCAGATGTCATAGGGTCTTACATTCAACTTAGTATTTTGCATTTTAAAAGGTTATGGCATTCTGCTTCATTTGTTTCTTTACTCAGAAGCTACTTTACATGAACTATACACATGTTAATTGAGTCATTTTATTGGGGATGGTATTTTCTATTGTGGTAGGGTACGTCATTTGTCTAAAGTAAATTTATTGAATCAAAGAAATAGACTAATCTTCTCTCTATCCTGCTTCTTGTACATGTACACCTAACTCATTTTGTGAGGCTAAAACTAGTTAAGTTTTACCTTAGGATTTCAAATGTTTTTTTTGTAGGATGAAGCCGATCAGGTCAGCATTTTTTTCACTTATGATGACTAGCCAAAAATTATAGAATAATTACTCTTTAGTGTGTCAGATTAGCATTCAATTTAGGCTTCAAAATTTAGTGCAAGAGAAAAGGCATGACAAATATAGCCCGATCAAACAAAGAACATGTAAACTTGAGACCAATCTCTTCTGTACCTCTAGATTGTATTACACGTGAAACAATATGTGGATGATTGACAAATAATTAATATGCCAGAAGATTTAGTTTTCTTCACTAAATCAAAATAATACATGACCCTTTGCCATTGCCATGCAATTGGCAATGTCCTTTATGTAAAGAAATAGCTCGCCAATCAATTCCCAATAAAATATTTAGGAGAGACAAGTTATGTTCTTAGATCTAACTCATAAAAGGTTGCAAGAACAAACTATTGGTGCTGTCTTATTTAGCGTACATCGACAAGGTACTTATCAGATTTTTGATGCAAGACTCCAAAAAGGTAATTTACCTACATGCCATGGAGTTTGTCTTTCAAAAAAACAGTGTCGTAAGATACCTTAAGAGGAAGAAAACATGAGATGGTTACCCTATACATCTACGATAGGAAGTCTACTGTATGCTATGTTATGTACAAGGTTTGATATTTGTTATGCAGTGGGTGTGGTCAGTCGGCATCAATCTAACCTAGGATTAGATCATTGGCTAACAATTAAATACATTTCCAAGTAACTTAGGCAAACGAGAAACTATATGCTTGTATAATCGACTAAGAATTTGATTCCTACTAGATACACGGATTTTGATTTTCAATCAGACAAAGACAAGTGTAAATCTATGTCTGGGTCAGTGTTTACTCTTGGTGGTGGAGCCATAGTTTAGAGAAGCATTAAATAATCTTGTATTATTGATTTGATTATGGAACCTGATTATGTTGCTGCTTGTGAAGCAGCTAAGGAACCTGTTTAGCTCTGTAAGTTCGTAATTGATCTGGAAGTCGTTTCAGACATAGAGAAACCACTCACATTGTATTTTTATAACAATAGTGCAGTGGTAAATTCAAAAGAACCTAGAAGCCACAAAAGAGGAAAGCATGTAGAGCAAAAATATCATTTGATCAAAGAGATAGTACATCGAGACGATGCGGAAGTTGTGAAGATTGCATTAGAAAACAATCTTGTCGATTCTTTTATCAAGACGTTACCTGCAAAGAGCTTCGAGGGATATTTAGAAGGCTTAAGTCCAAGATACATGTCTTATCTGTTAGCAATGTGCCTGTCACGCCTTAGATTACGGGAGGTGACATAGTGGTTTAATGAAGTTAATTAAGTAGAAATTTAGTTAAAACATGAGTTTGAGAATTAAGAAATTATTTCTGAAAAAGTGTTAATTTTTTTAAAAAAATTTAAAACAAGCAATTATAATATTTAAACAAATAAGAATAACAAAATAAACAATAAGGAATTAATATTTAAGAAATAAGGAAAAATGAAAATGGGTCCCACTGACCCACATCTTGTGCATACACATAGTATCGACAACATTAAATTACAATCACAGTCCAAAATAAAGAGAAAAGGTTAAGTAATACATGCCTTGATTATGCTATTCAGTAACCTACTTAATTCTTCTACTACTCATAAGCCTTGTTTGTGAACTCCTCTCAGATCCTAAGCTGATATCCACCTAGAGGGAAAAGGTTTTAAAACAAATAAAATGTGAACGGAAGACTCAGTAGGATTATGAATTTAAAAAAAAAACATTAATTTTTAAGAAAAGCTTAATTATTCAAGAAATTATATAGAAAATAAATTGTATTAAATGAACAAATAAAATTTGATAAAATTTTTCTTACCAAAATCATTTATTGGTCGTCTAGAAAGATATAATTTTTTTCCCTAGGTAGACCATAGATATATTCACCACCGAAGTGGCTCAACTGGGTTTCGAGACCTGCCCCTAAGGTCGCACACTACACGACCTGATTTCTAATATGGCATCATGCCCTTAAATAAAATATATATATCCTTTTATAATTATTAAAATCTCTTTTTACTGATTATAATCATTTACATTCATTATAAGGTTTATTATAAAAATCATCTCAATCTACTGTTTATAAAAACAGTCAATGAAAACCTTTTTCAAATCATCATTGAAAATATTTTAATGAAAATCCTTTTTAGGCCAAAATTATTTTCAAAGCTAAGTTACCAAGGAGAGGGTAGAAGCCTTACAATGAAACTCATGCCGGTGTCCCACACCAAAATCTTGGTCCACTATATGTTAGCTCCGTGGATCCACGAACTACCTTAAACGTACAATAACTAAGTCTATTAGTATCTAGCTTGTAATGCCCCTTAATTTTAAAGTAAAGTTAGTTATGCTAGGTTTCATTATTAAGCATGCCTGTGTAATTTTTGTTGTTAATTTTAGTCATTTGAAAATTTTATTATATTTGTTATATCTAAAAATTTGACTTTTAGTTTTAAAATATCAAATGTCATTTTTATTTCACATCTTCCCCTTATTTACAAAAATGCCCTTGGGGCTTTTCTTCTCTTTTTCTTTTTTTTCTTTTCCCTTTCCTTTTTCCCTTCATTTTCACACTCTCTCTCTTTTCCCTCTTTTTCTCTTTTCACCCGACGCCCTCTCTCCCTATCTCTCTAAAAATTTTCAAACTTAAATGCTTTACCATTGATTTACATCCAAGGATTGAAGTTCAATTATCAAGTTTTCATCCAAAAATGCCATTAAAGGTTATTTTTCTCTTTTTCTTAAAATTTCAAAGTTTTAGATTTCAATTTTTAAAATTTTCTTTGATTGTTGAATCCGAACTTCATTAAGCTTAGATAATGTTTAATATAAGCTTATAGGACTTGTTTCATCATGATTTTAACTTTATTTGAATAAAAATTGGTTTAATCAAGTTTTTATATTTTTCTTAGATTTTTGAATCTATTGTGTAATTGAGTTCAAATTTGGGGAAAATGATTTAAATTTGTTCTATTATGATTTTCTATGCTTTCTATATGATTTTTATGCTTTGGGATTGAGAAAATAGGTTTTAATTTGGATTTTTGAGCTTGGGGAGGTCGAGACTCGAAGTCCGGGTCTCTTGATTTTACCAGTTCGATAGGCCGAACTTAATCTTTGGCAGGCCAGATGCATGAGTTCAGCAGGCTGGATTCATACGACCGGCAAGCCGAACCTGAAAATGTTTGGCCGACTGGACTTAGTCTTTTGGCAGGCCGAACTATGCAGTTCGGTAGGCCTAACCAGGGTGTTTGGCAGGCCGACTATGGACTTGGAAAATTATATTTTTCTTCCAATTTTTAATGTTTAATGATTCCAAAATGTTTCAACAAGGATTATAATTTTGTACCAATGATTATTTTGAGTCGAAAAGGCACACTGATAATTAAACTAACATAATGATATTTGTTAAATATGATTTCTAATTTTGAATGCAGTTTTTAAGCTTTTAAATGATGATTAAAGCTTACGTTGAATTTTAATTAGAGCTTACGTTATTAGATTTCAAATGAGGTAGGATACTACCATCTATTTCTTTAGCAGCCCTTTTTGAACTGTTTTGGCCAAAGTTTATTTCTTATGTGTTTCCTTTTAATAATGATTTCTGTCTTTCATTTAGAAGAATTATATTTTGATATTTTTTCCAAATTTCAAAACCTGTACAGTGATATTTTATCAAGTTTCATTCAAGTAAGTATTTATTGATTTTGTTAAGATCTTGAGATTAGTTTACGTATGATATTTTTATTTATAACTGCTATTTTAAAATAACTTTTTTTAACTAATTATCCTACTGAGCCTTCCGCTCATGTTTTTCCTATTTTTGAATATCCCCTTCTAGGTTTTAAAGAGGAAGGAAGGTCCTAGGATCGGAACCTGGCTCTAGGAGTAAAGATGATATTTTTCTAAATTTGTTGTATGATATGTATACTATACGATTTGTCCCGATGATGTTGTTTTGTCTCTATTATTTGTATATTGTAATTTATTTCAGAGATGATGAT
The DNA here is from genome assembly GCA_946598075.1 of Artocarpus hirsutus. Taxonomy (NCBI): domain Eukaryota; kingdom Viridiplantae; phylum Streptophyta; class Magnoliopsida; order Rosales; family Moraceae; genus Artocarpus; species Artocarpus hirsutus. The sequence goes on from CAMOHE010039418.1 coordinate 7,328, forward strand.
TTACGGTGATTTTCAATGAATTTGCATTATTAATATTATGATTTACTATTTATTTATCTACCCACCTTCGCGGCTAGCTTCCACGTGATGGTGAATGAGAATAAGATCTCGGCCACACCTTCGTGGCATTTATGTGATGGTGACTGCCGATGATATCATTTATTTTCGATGATATTTATTTTAAATTAGAAATCTCCTTAATTTATTTATTTTCTACATATCTTTTTTTATTTCCTCCCTATTTACATTAATTTACATTCTATTTACCTAAAACTATTGACCCCCTCCCTGGGGCGTCACATAGCTCGAGATATCCTATGTTAGTAAACTATCTCATGGCGTCCTAGTGTGCCATTCAAGTTTGTAAAATCATATTGTATCGTTAAAATCTCAATCAGAGTTCAAAACGATAAAAACGGGCAAAAAATAACCAAATTTCACCATGCCTGGTCGGCCTGCCGACCGCCTTGGTTCGGCTGGCCAAACTATGCAATTTAGCCCGTCGAAAATCTAGGTTTGATCGATTAAACTTTTCTAGGTTCGCTTGCAAGTCGTATGAATCTGGCCTATGAAACTCATGAATCCAGCCTACTGAACATCAAGTTCAGCCTGTCGAACTAGAAAATTCTAAAATTTCCAAGCATGGGTTTCGGCCTCCCCATGTCCAAATCCTCATTTTAACCTATTTTTCTCAGTTCTCAGGCATGGGAAACATCAATACATGATAGAAAAACATTATAGAACACTTTTAATTCAATTTAAACAAGATTTGGACAAAGATTTCAAAGAATCCTAAAAATAGAAAAAAATGAAAAATCTTGATTCAAATCTATTTTTGATCAAACAAAGCTTAGATTCTAGATGTTCTAAGTTCCTCTAACTTAAATTGATGGTTTTTCAAACCTATAAAAGCTTAAATTTCAAAATGCAAGAAAAATTGAAAAATTAGAAAAGTTTTGAAAATTTGAAAACTAACCTTGAATTAAGCTTTGAATTGTGTTTTTGGTCGTCCAATTGAGTTCCTGAGCTTCCAATCTACTAAGTACCGAAGCTTGGGCTTGATTTTTGAAGCAAAAGTTGAGAAAAAGGGAGAGACAGAGAGAGACCGTGAGAGGGAAAGAGAGAGACGAGAGAATAAGAGAGAGTGAGCGTGAGAGAGTGAGGAAGAGGAGGAGAAGAGGAAAATAAATAGAGAGAAAAGAGACTGTTGGTTGGACAAAATTTTGTGCGGTAGCACATTGATTTCAAATGGGACATATTTGGTATTTGACAAATTGTTTTGTTTCAGAATTCCAAATAACAATTAAAAATAATTAAGAGTAATTAAAAATTATTAAAAGAATAAAAAATAACATAATTTAGAAATTTCACAAAATGATCAAATTAAGTTTAAAATATTTATTATGGCACACTAATTCATCATTTTACATATTAATAGCATTTAATTAATTTCAGGGCTTTACAACTCTCTACCTTTAAAGAAATTTTGCCCTCGAAATTTATAATTTGATTTAGAAACAAAACAAATGCGAATACAACTCCCACATATTCGATTCTAATTCCTAAGTGGCTTCATCAACCCCGTGATGCTGCCACATGACCTTTACTAATGGTATATCGCGACGACGTAAACTGATCACTTTCCAATCGATAATCTAGGTTGGCACTTCTTCATATGCCGTGTCTTCTTTAATTTACACATTGTGAAATGAGACTATCTTGTTCTGTTTAGGTAGACACTTCCAAATCATCAACACGTGGAATACATCTTGGACGTGAGAAAGTTCAAGGGGAAGGTCGAGTCGATAAGCAACTGCACCGACACGTTGAGTAATCTCAAATGGTCCAAGATACCTTGATGCAAGTTTACTACTTACTCTAAATCGTGAGATACCTTTGTGAGGTGATACCTTTAAGAGAATGAAATCTCCTACCTCAAATTCCAAGGGTCGATGTCTCCTATCCACGTAGCTTTTTTGCCGACTCTAAGCTGCCTTCAATCGATTTTGGATTACGACGACCTTCTTGTTACTATCGTGAATCTCATCTGGCCCAGGGATAATTCTATCTTTTGGTTTAGCCCAACACACCAGTGACTGACACAGTCATCCATACAGTGCTTCAAATGGTGCCCTGCCAATGCTTGATTGATAGCTGTTGTTGTATGCAAACTTTGCCAAATGCAAGTACTTCTTCCAGTTCCTATCAAAATCTATTGCACATGTGCGTAACATATCTTTGAGAATCTAAATAACCCACTCAAATTGTCCATTGGTCTAAGGATGAAATGCTATGCTGAAGTTTAAATCCGTACCTAAAGCCTCGTGAAAGCTCCTCTAATACTTGGCATTGAACCTGGTGTCTCTATCGGATGTGATAGATAAAGGAACTCCATGCAATATTACTATATTCTACGAGTACAATTCCCCAAGAACCTTTCTTGAGCATGTCGACCTAACAGAATGAAATGCACAGATTTCGTTAACCTATCGACCATGACCTAAATTGCATCATGTCTTTGCTTTGTCCTCGGCAATCTGATAAGAAAATCCATTGTGATATGCTCCCGTTTCCAACCCAAAATAGGAAGTGGCTGAAGCTGACTTGTTGGCTTCTGATGTTCAGCTTTCACCTAAAGACAAGTCATACATTTGGCCACGTATTCTCGAACATCTTTCATCATACATCTCCACCAATATCGTCTTTTCAAATCACGATGCATCTTTGCGCTCCTTGGATGAATGGCAAATTGAGACTTATGGACTTCATCCATTACGGCCTTCATCACTTCTATGATTGTTGGGATTGCTATATGCTCCCTAAAGTACAACGATCCATCCGCATGTATCCTCCATTCTTCAAATTGCTCTTTGTTTTGAATTCACATCCAGATTCCCTGAAGATGTTGGTCTTGCCACTGATTTTGCTTCACCATCTGAACAAGAGTTAGGGCTGTCTCCATGTGATACACTGAAACTTAATCATAACCTTCGTAATACTGTAGCCTGTATTCACCCACTGTTGCATCTCTTTTCCAATCTTTAAGAGCCAAACAAGCAAGAATTCCTAAATACTTCTTGTTGAGTGCATCAACCACCACGTTCGCTTTCTTGGGATGATACTGCAACGAGAAATCATAATCCTCCATGTATTTCGTCTACTTTTGCTACTGCAAGTTCAAATCCCTCTAAGTGAACAAATACTTCAAACTCTTGTGGTACGAGAAAACCTAAAATGTCTCCCCGTACAGATAACATCTCCAGATCTTCAACGCATGAATCGCCATTGCGAGCTCCAAGTTGTGCGTAGGATAATTCTAGTCGTAGGGTCGTAGCTACCTCGATCCATATGCCACCACTCGTCCATGTTGCATCAACACGCACCTAAGTCTACACCCTGATGAATTTGTGTAAACTTCGTGTGGCTCATCGCTGTCAGGAATGATCAATACTGGTGCTGAGGTCAACTGATTCTTCAATTCTTGAAAAACGAGCTCATATTCCTCATTCCATTCAAATCTAACAATCTTCCTGATTAATCTTGTCAACAGTGCTGCTATCTTCGAGAAATCCTTCACAAATTTCCTATAGTATCTTGCAAGTCCCAATAAGCTATTGATTTTTGCCACATTCTTCAGTTGTTCCCATTCCACTATGGCTTCTACCTTAGATGAATCCACTAAAATACTATGCTTGGAGATGACATGACCCAAAAACTTGACTTCTATCAACCAGAACTCACACTTCTCTTTCTTGGCGTATAATTAATGCTCTTGTAAAGTCTAAAGTACAATTCTGAGATGCTGCTCATGCTCCTCCCAAGTCTTAAAGTAGACCAAGATATCGTCAATGAACATAATCACGAACTGATCCAGATAGGGCCTAAATATCCTATTCATTAAGTCCATGAAGGCTGCTGAAGCATTCATCAATACAAATGGCATCACCAAAAATTCAAAGTGTCCATACCGGTTCTTGAAAGCTGTATTTAGGAATGTCCTATTCCTTAATCCTAAGCTGATAGTATCCCAAATGCAAATCTATCTTTAAGAAATACCACGAACCTCCCAACTAATCCAATAATTCATCGATTTTAGGTAGAGGATACTTGTTCTTAATGGTGACTCGATTTAGCTGCCAACAATCTATACATAACCTAAGGGTCCCATCATGCTTCTTAGTAAATAAAATCGGTGCTCCCCACAGTGATGTACTATTCTGGATGTATCTCTTATCAGTAAGCTCCTGAATTTGCTTTCTTAATTCTTTCGATTCTGTCAGCACCATCTGATAAGGTGCTATGAAAATTGATGCTATTCCTGGAAGCAACTCAATACCAAATTTAATCTCCCGATGCGGTGGTAATCGACAATTCATTGGGGAAGACATCTTCAAACTCATCCATGATTGGGATTGCTACATTTCTTCTCGAGTTACTGGGCTCTCCTTCTAGGTTCATGAGAAAGATGTAGCAAGTAAGATTCTTCCACCCTCCATGACATGTCTTCACGAGGCGCTCATTCATTTGTCGATCACCACCGCCTTGGTAAGTGATCGTCGTCCCCTTGTCAGACACTAGGGTCACTTTCCTAAGCTAACAATCTACCACTGCATTATACATGGACAACCAGTTCATTCCTAGGATTACATCGTATGAACTCAGGGGATTACAATCAAATCACTCTTCAGGATCTCATCCCCAATCTTTATTTTACAAGCTTTACAAATATAATTCACACACACCCGCCCCAAGGGTGAAACTATAACTAAGGGTGCACTAAACTCTTCTATCTTTAATCCCAAGGCATGTACAAAAGAACTTTAAATGAGAGAATGAGTGGCACCAGTATCAAATAATATGTGTGCTAGGGACTAAGAAACCAGAAACGTGCCATCGACAACCGTGCTAATAGTCTGGGCATCCGAACTTCTTGATGTCATGGTGTGTACCTGGACTGGAGCCTTTCCTCTTCCTCTTCCTGTTGGAAAAATAACACGCGGCGGAATTTTAAAAATTTTAAAACAGAGTATTTTCCAAAACATGAGTTTGACATGCTATATGTATAAATTAACCTGATCTTACTAACCTCTTACTCATTGAAAAGCTCCTGAAAACAGTGTAGAGAAGTAACGTTCCAAAAGAGCCTCAACCAACTGGTCTTCTTTGCTATTCTCTATCCACGATCGGAGTGAGTGTGGGCTCACACGTACAGCTCTTCCTCAAGGTGACTCTCCTTCCAATCAATTGAGAGAACCCAAAGCTAGTGTTCGTGATTTGTGAACAAGAGCTCTCAGGGAGTTTCAGATTCTCACCACTAGAGTATCACTCTTAATCTCTCTATTGATCTGTGTCTTTCTTTCTTGAATAACTCATTAAACTCACTCCCTATTTATAGAGGTTGGGTCTAGGGTCATTCCTTATCAGATAAGGTCTCAAAAATTCAAAACAGAACCAAATTCGGGT